>OY744552.1:1042500-1047500 GCA_963556195.1 Sepiola atlantica | reverse complement strand
TTTATATGTTTATCCCTCTGGCGCAATGGTTGGCGAGATGGTATTTTTTTACTTCGGCCCGACTGGTTTATAGTTCGATCCCAACCAACCTCTAAGATTTTTATTCTACATTTCGAGGGGAAGGGGAAGAAATAATACATGTTTTTATTACCTAGTTAAAAACTACTGTTTTGTGTTGCTGAAAACTTAAAACTATTTTTTGTTTTTATGTTGGCGTTTTTAATGGCATTGTCTATTTAATTACGTTGACTGCTTAAAAAGTAGGGTATCGGCCAGTATTATTTTGTTGTCTTTTTTTTTTGAACGGATGGCATATCAACCTTTTTTAGTAGATATGCGCAGTGTCCATCGTACACGAGTTACTATTTCAAACAATTATTTCACTTTCATCTAGAAGGGGGTGGCTCATAATAAAGCAAGCGTAACTTACTAACAAATAGAGGGTGCTTTGTTACATTAGGACCCGTATTGAAAACATCATTTCGTGTAATTTACACGGGTTCCGCTAGTACAGAATATAATAAGTTAAACACCAAAGCGGACTCTTTAGTACTCGTTTTTTGGGGAGTTTGACTTTTCTCATATTAAAAACCGAATATGTATCTAACTTTGCCTTCGTAGGGAGGCAAGTAAATAGTGGATTTAATTTCATAGATTTTAAGTGACTTCAGGTTTATGAAAACACTAACATTAACTATATTTTTTAATCACGTGGCAGTACTATTTTTTTTTAAATGTCATTCGCAGTGATACCTTAAACAGACGATAAGAAATCAATGATATCCAGATCCTATAGACGTGTTTCGATCCTCTACGGTGCCATACGCTCACCCCGTCAAAGATTTGCTGTAATCTGCTATGGCGTAATTACATTAAAAACATCAAAACAAATTATCCTACAATCTGTCTAAATGTTTTTCAAACTTAAGCATGACTGACCCCAATAATGCTATTTCAAACTTAAGCGTGGCAGACACCACAACTGTTATTTAAAATGTATCCCTGTAAGACCCCAACATTTTTTTTCAAACTGTAGTATCGCAGACTCCAAAAATGGTATTTCATGCTTAAGCGTGACATACCCCAATAAAGGTACTTTTTAAACGCATGCGTGATAACCTCCAACAATTTATTTCAACTTAAGCATGGCAGACTTCAAAAATGGTATGTCAAATTTAACCGTGACAAACCGCAAGAATGTTATATAAAAAGTATCCGTGATAGACCCCAAAAATATTATTTTGAACGTATCCGTGATAGACCCCTAAATTATAATTTCAAACTTATGCATGCTAGACCCCAATAATTTATTTCAAACTTCAGTATGGCTGACTCCTAAAATAGTATTTCAACTTAAGCGTGACAGGCACCGAAAGTGTTATTTAAAACGTATCCGTGATAGTCCCTAAAAATTTATTTCAAATTTAAGAGTAGCAGATTCTCAAAATGTTGTTTAAAACGTATGCGTGATAGCCCCTCAGCAATTGATTTACAACTGAATCATCGCTGACCCCCCAAAATTGTATTTTCAATTTAAGCGTGACAGAATCCAAACATCTTATTTCAAACGTATTCCTGAGAGAACGAAAAATGTTATTTTAAAGTGAACCAGTAAAGACCAAAGAAAAATGCTAATTCAAACGTAAACCATGACAGACCAAAGAAAATGTTATTTCAAAGTAAACCATGACAGACCAAGGAAAAATGTTATTTTAAAGTTAACCATGACAGACTAAAGAAAAATGTTAATTTAAAGCAAACGATGACAGACCAAAGAAAAATGTTACTTTAAAGTAAACCATGACAGACCAAAGAAAAATGTTATTTTAAAGTAAACCATGACAGACCAACGAAAAATGTTATTTTAAAGTAAACCATGACAGACCAAAGTAAAATGTTATTTTAAAGCAAACCATGACAGACCAAAGAAAAACTGTTATTTTAAAGTAAACCATGACAGACCAAAGTAAAATGTTATTTTAAAGCAAACCATGACAGACCAACGAAAAATGTTATTTTAAAGTAAACCATGACAGACCAAAGAAAAATGTTATTTTAAAGTAAACCATGACAGACCAAAGAAAAATGTTATTTTAAAGTAAACCATGACAGACCAACGAAAAATGTTATTTTAAAGTAAACCATGAAAGACCAACGAAAAATGTTATTTTAAAGTAAACCATGACAGACCAACGAAAAATGTTATTTTAAAGCAAACCATGACAAACCAAAGAAAAATGTTATTTTAAAGTAAACCATGACAAACCAAAGAAAAATGTTATTTTAAAGTAAACCGTGACAGACCAAAGAAAAATGTTATTTTAAAGTAAACCATGACAAACAAAACAAAAATGTTATTTTAAAGTAAACCGTGACAAACCAACAAAAAATGTTATTTTAAAGTAAACCATGACAAACCAACGAAAAATGTTATTTTAAAGCAAACCATGACAAACCAAAGAAAAATGTTATTTTAAAGTAAACCATGACAGACCAAAGAAAAATGTTATTTTAAAGTAAACCATGACAGACCAAAAGAAAACTGTTATTTTAAAGTAAACCATGACAGACCAAAGAAAAATGTTATTTAAAAGCAAACCATGACATACCAAAGAAAAATGTTATTTTAAAGTAAACCATGACAGACCAAAGAAAAATGTTATTATAAAGCAAACCATGACAGACCAAAGAAAAATGTTATTTCAAAGTAAACCATGACAGACCAAAGAAAAATGTTATTATAAAGCAAACCATGACAGACCAAAGAAAAATGTTATTTTAAATCAAACTATGACAGACCAAAGAAAAATGTTATTTTAAAGCAAACCATGACAGACCAAAGAAAAATGTTATTTTAAAGTAAACCATGACAAACCAAAGAAAAATGTTATTTTAAAGTAAACCATGACAAACCAAAGAAAAATGTTATTTTAAAGTAAACCGTGACAGACCAACGAAAAATGTTATTTTAAAATAAACCATGACAGACCAAAGAAAAATGTTATTTTAAAGCAAACCATGACAGACCAAAGAAAAATGTTATTTTAAAGTAAACCATGACAGACCAACGAAAAATGTTATTTTAAAGTAAACCATGACAGACCAAAGAAAAATGCTATTTCAAACTTAAACGTTACAACTCAAAGAGAATTCTATTTCGACTAAAATTTAAGTATTTGAAAACGTGACGAGCAAAAAAATTCTATTTTAAACTTACACGTTAGAGAGGCAGAGGGGTGGGACACAACGACGGTTTAAACCCCTGAAAGTGACAGTCCTAACCGACACTCTTTGTTGTTAACTGGGACCTTGTTAAATCTTGGTTTTCAAGAGCCTCCTCGTCGTTTCTTGTCTCTGCAAATGTACGACAGCCTCGAATGGTAAGGTGCGATCGCGTGGGCGCTTAATATCTCTCGCTCGAAAGACAATCCCAACGGAGTCGAGTTACTCTTACAGGAAGTGGATTTGCCCGAGGAATTCTCTCACAATTGGTCTCATGCGTAAATCACGAGATTTTCTTAATGGAAATCGCTCCAGACAAGGCATGAAGCCACTTAATGTAAGGAAATCGCAAAAACATGATTACCGCAAAGACACAGGAATACCTATTAGCCTTAGTCTTGAAAAAACCAAGGTTATACGTAGGAGGAAAACAGTCAACAAGAAGAGAGTTCCACAAGCCAGCGGTTCTTGGTAAATAAGATACTGGCATGGGAAGTTGTATTACAATGAGGTACTAACACAGTAAATTGATTGCGACCACTAGACCAACGAGTCAAACGAGCTGAAACAAAAGAAGCGGGGAATAGATAAAAACACAAAACACGTATGCACATATGTAGCCAATAATATTTTATAAATAAATTAACTTATACTAAAATACAGCTCTACTTGTTAGTGAGCACTATTGTATAAGCACTGGGGTTGCATTGGATAAACTGGAGAAAACAACAACAATACAATTACTATATATATATATATATATATATATATATATATATATATATATATATACGTATGTAGATAAAAACAAATATTTATAATTATTTGTCGCTCCTAATCTAGGCTGGGCACTGTAGTGAGTAGTATTAACACAGTCGTTATTGTCGCTTTAATGCATGTTCCTTTCAGTAGTTGGAAACTGTAGACGACAGATGCCTATGACAAGTTTAAACTCTCGCTGATTTGGGTTATAAAATGACTCGTGTTCCGGGGTTTTGAATCCTTTGACCGGTATGAATAATTATCTCTACACTAACGATTCCCGAAAGGATGAAACGTACACGTATGTAGATACGTAGATAGAAACAGATATATATATATATATATATATATATATATATATATATATATATATATATATATATATATATATATATATATATATATATATTTGGTACAGAAAAATTAGTACAACATTTATACCGTCGGTTTCAAGCTCAACTAATGTTGTACTAATTTTTCTGTACCAAAAAATAAATAAATATTACACTCTTTATTTAAATTTTAATTCTCAATTACTCGACTACTCTGCTGGGATTATTCCTACTGTGTTACAAAAGAATCACATAATTACCAATGCGATAATTTATTTCGACCCTCCAGCCTTATTCAAGCATCCAAGACTCGGCGATTACATTTTTGAAAAAAAATTTCTATTATCTTCTAAAGTTTTTCAAATTTTGAATTTTGAATACTTCCCTGCCAACTTATCTATGTATGTAATTACTCTGATGATAAGATTCCAAGCTTAAGGAAAGTGGGAGCTGGATTATATGGAGGCATCAAAACAGCGAATTTCTGAAGACCACTAGGCTGTCGTGTCCAACCAGCGGTAACAAAGGAAACAGGGAATAGAGAAAACAATTATAAAAATTATTGAGATTAGAAACATCAAGTTTATGAGAGAGAGGGTGCAGAGAAGAACTGATCAGGATATATACTTCGCTCTATCTCTCTGACAGAGCATTCTAATAAACTTAGTATATTTTAACACTAAC
>OY744552.1:1030000-1037500 GCA_963556195.1 Sepiola atlantica | reverse complement strand
AAGGCTGTCCAACCAAGCGCATCAGCGTTACTTCTCACAATCTTCTATAGGTAGATGTAGATGTCAACTCCATGACATTTTCACCTTTCACTATGATTGGGACTTTTGTGGCATATTTGTTGAACATGACCATGGCTCTTCCAGTGTGCATTTTAAGACCAACTGCATAGCTAGCATTGTGAATGTCGTTAAGAATCCCTTCTAATTCTTTAGGTGTGTGACTTGTAACAATGATATCGTCGGCAAAGCCTGGATGACCAAGGTATTGTCTATTTATATTGATACCTCTGCCTTACCAGTCAATGTTATTGACCGCCGAATCTTGCAGACATGATGTAAAGAGGTTTGGTGAACTGTTGTCACCTTGTCTGTCATATCTTTTTATATTTTCCAAAGCGATCTTTGAGTTTTGTTTGTGATTTATGCCGAAAAGTTTTAACTGAAGATAATGTGCTTAATGGCGAAACCTATTTTAAGCCAAAATTGTTTTAAATAAAAACGGCAGATCTCTCTCGCTCTCGCTCTCTCTCTCTCTCTCTCTCTCTCTCTCTCTCGCCACAGGCTCGATCCTCACTCTGCTAATGTAACTTGCACAGTAAAGAATCATTCCTACTGAACTTACACAGATTAAGAAAACCGCGGCGAAGGCTGACTGTGAAATGTACCTTGTTGAGAATAATAGGTACATTCCACAGTCGACCTTCGCAGCGGTTTGTTTAATCTGCGTAAGTTCAGTAGGAATGATTCTTTACTGTGCAAGTTACATTAGCAGAGTGAGGATCGAGCCTGCGTACTATACTTAGACTTTCTTGTATGTGGCGTGGTAGCTCAGTGGCAGATTACTCGTCTCGTATGCAAGTGGCTTGTGTTTCGAATCCTGTGTTCGGATATGTTCTACTTATGAGCCCAAATGGGTGCGAAACTCGAATCTAAGACTTCTGGTTTGTGGCTTTCATGGGTTGTGTGGACTACGGCGTTGTCTGATTGTGGAAATAATTATACATATCATCTCATATTAAAATATATATATATATATATATTTATATATATATGTCTTATTAGTATTTCATGTATCCACATGAAATTTTATAGGGAGATATAATTTTTTATGTATCAATTTTCAGTATTTACTTCAACAGTGCTCAATACGTAAGTAGAGCTAAGTAGTAAGCTATGAAAATATATTTATGGCAATTACGATTCCCACCGAGGATGAAACGCGGGAACCTCTGTGTAGCTTAATTGCCATAAATATATTTTCATAGCTTAATATATATAAGTCTATATGCTGAAAAGGAAAATCATAATTAAAAAAAAAAGTTTTACTCTGATGTAAATATGACAATAAAGAATTTCTAAGACACATGTGGATACACGTTGTTCAGAGCTGATTGGTAGAGCGTGCCGTACTGAATTAAAATATGGCAACTCTTATTAACATAACGTGTTAACCATTGAGCTTAACTTTATCTGCAGTATTTTATATATCCGGGGATTCACTATATCTTACTTTTTGATACATTTTGTGCCATGCAATCTATTAAAAATATCGCAATAGTTCTTTAACTTTTCCTTAGAGATAATTGTTCTTTTTTTCTTTTTATTTTGATGCTTCTGTATTATTGGGGCAGATTACATTTCCATCTCAAATTTAGAAGAGTCAGTTGAAAGGGGAGATAATTCAAACTGTTTATTTTTTGTTGTATCCATAACCCATGAGGAGAATCTAGAGAATTAATATAAATATAAATTTGTAGAAGGCTACTTATGCAGTTTACGGACCGGACTGAAATAATAACTTTATAATTTAGAAATCCATTCTTTACATGGAGAGGTAAGGGGTAATTAACTATTCTGGTTATTAAATTGTTAGGTGAAAGTACAGAATAGTTAATCAACCCCTCTCACTTCCCCATGTTAAGAATGGCTTTCTAAATTATAACGTAAATGTAAATGTGCAAGTGCAGTAAGTTCGTCGTAGCACACTCTGTTGGTGCCATGTTGGTGCCATGTTGGTGCCATGTTAGTACCATGTTGGTGTCATGTTGGTGCCATGTTGGTGCCATGTTCGTGACATGTTGGTACCATGTTAGTACCATGTTGGTACCCTGTTGGTACTATGTTAGTGTCATGTTGGTGTCATGTTGGTGCCATGTTGGTGCCATGTCCGTGCCATGTTGGTACCATGTTAGTACCATGTTGGTGCCCTGTTGGTGCCATGTTCGTGCCATGTTTGTACCATGTTAGTACCATGTTGGTGCCCTGTTGGTACTATGTTAGTGTCATGTTGGTGTCATGTTGGTGCCATGTTGGTGCCCTGTTGGTACTATGTTAGTGTCATGTTGGTGTCATGTTGGTGCCATGTTGGTGCCATGTCCGTGCCATGTTGGTACCATGTTAGTACCATGTTGGTGCCCTGTTGGTGCCATGTTCGTGCCATGTTTGTACCATGTTAGTACCATGTTGGTGCCCTGTTGGTACTATGTTAGTGTCATGTTGGTGTCATGTTGGTGCCATGTTGGTGCCCTGTTGGTACTATGTTAGTGTCATGTTGGTGTCATGTTGGTGCCATGTTGGTGCCATGTCCGTGCCATGTTGGTACCATGTTAGTACCATGTTGGTGCCCTGTTGGTGCCATGTTCGTGCCATGTTTGTACCATGTTAGTACCATGTTGGTGCCCTGTTGGTACTATGTTAGTGTCATGTTGGTGTCATGTTGGTGCCATGTTGGTGCCCTGTTGGTACTATGTTAGTGTCATGTTGGTGTCATGTTGGTGCCATGTTGGTGCCATGTCCGTGCCATGTTGGTACCATGTTAGTACCATGTTGGTGCCCTGTTGGTGCCATGTTCGTGCCATGTTTGTACCATGTTAGTACCATGTTGGTGCCCTGTCGGTACTATGTTAGTGTCATGTTGGTGTCATGTTGGTGCCATGTTTGTGCCCTGTTGGTACTATGTTAGTGCCATGTTGGTGCCATGTTGGTACCATGTCCGTGCCATGTTGGTGTCATGTTGGTATCATGTTGGTGCCATTGTAAAACAAGCACAGGTGCTGGAGCTTGGTATACAGTGCGAGAGAAAGTTATATACGCTTTTTGGTACCCTGTTCAAGACGGAGACTAGTGGTTGTTGCACCGCCCCAGATATGACAACCATAATCCATGCATGGGAAAATGGTGTCTTTATAGACATACTGAATACTGGCATATTATTAGTAGTTTACTAGCCCGGTAGAGGGAGCCTACCTTTTTTTGTCGCACACTTGGTAGTACTTTCTACGTAATTATTAATAGTAATATGGTTGTCTATTTACCTCTTTCATGTCTACTTATACAAAGGAGGAGCAATGCATAAAAAAGTGAGGTACGCAGTCTCAATTCTGATCTCATAGTTAAGGATCATTCCTACTGAATTTCATGTTCCTTGGTCTAATTGCCTAAAAGTAGTAAGCGGTCATACAAACACTCACGCGCGCATTCACAGACGGCTACCCGTCTTTGATTGTGTATGCTACCATCTTATGTGGTTAGCCGAGGTCATCCGTATCTGATATATTAATTGCATCATTACCTCATTCCCAGGGGTCGCACCAAAGGATTAGGGTCAAGATCAATAGCTACACCCTGGGGTGCCCCCTACAGTGAATCCAGAACGTGCCAGAGTAATTTTCGTCCACACACGCGTGTACGTTCTCCCGATCCCACCCTTTACCCGACCGGTAGTCATTTTTTTTTGTCGGCCGATAGCGGAGGGAAGGCAGGTAAAGCTTAACTTTCATTTGCTCTTGAAAAGGGGGGGGGGTGTAGGAAGTACTCAGAAAACGTCTGTGAAAATGAATTAAGGGGGTTATAGGGTAACAGGAACTTAAGAGAGGCTGAAAGCCAATTCGTCAAGTAATTATAAATGCTGTGGGTGTTTTTTTTACTTTAGGGATCACCATTTATTGAGGCCAAAAGCCACTGAAGGATCAAGATTAATGTGATGGAATGATTGTCAGTTAAAAGATGAAGAACCTTATAAGACGATTGATGAAAATTGGTGGGATAGTCTAAGTTGGAATTACTAGTGACGACGGTCCATAATATGAATCTATTGATATTAGGTTTGAAGACGACTATGTTGTAACCTTCCGAGAAGCAGTTCCATGTTAACATGTTCAATAGATGAAAGGTCCTTGAGAGAAAGCTATGTTTATGGACGATCCGCTTGACGCTAGGAACCCGGAAGAATAAAGGAAAGTTGTGGTAGAAAACACGTTCTTGTTGTGAATGCCTTACAAGAAGGAACCAGAGATTGGAACCCAGTTGAGCATAATCCATGGGAATAAGGATAGAGCAGATAGAGACTAGCAACGTATCTGCTTCGAAAAAGGAGCTGTAAAGAAGATAAGAGATATCGAAGTCGATTTTGAACTCTGTCGAGTCAGGAAAACACCTGGCTTGTTCTGAGGAGAGATGGAGAAACATTATAGGTCATTTGGACCATTTATTACTATACAAGTTTGCTTTTAATAAGTAAAAACTTGAAGGGATTATCATTAGACTGGGATGGTGCTGAGGAGAGATGGAGAAACATTATAGGTTATTTAGACTAGGATAGTGCTGAAGAGAGATGGAGAAACATTGTAGGTTATTTATACCATTTATTACTATATATAAATGGTTTTAATACGTAAAAGCTTTTAGGGATTATCATTAGACTGGGAGAGTGCTGGAGAGAGATGGAGAAACATTGTAGGTTATTTATACCATTTATTACTATATACAAATTGTTTTAATACGTAAAAAAGCTTTTAGGGGTTATTATTAGACTAGGATAGTGCTGAAGAGAGATGGAGAAACATTATAGGGTATTTGGACTATTTATTACTATATACAAATGGTTTTAATACGTAAAAACTTTTAGGGATTATCATTAGACTGGGATAGTGCTGGGGAGAGATGGAGAAACATAAGTTATTTTGACTATTTATTACTATACACGTATTATTTTAATAAGTAAAAGCTTTTGGGAATCAGCATTAGACTGGGATAGTGCTGGGAAGAGATTGAGAACAAGTCTAAACGAATACTTGTCGAGCCGCCATCTTGGATAATCAACTCCTCTCAATGAATGTTCTGCCCTTTTCAATCCTCTCGTGCTAGGGATCATTGCTCTACGGAAGAGAAGTGTTCATTCTCTACTAGATTATATGGTTGATTTTGAGAGCTAAAAGAAATTGGTAGCCATTATCCTGAATAATAGTATATTCCTCCAGTGTTCTACAATGTTCACAATTGCAACAGTTGTTGTTTTTCATGGATGTTCTGCATTGTTACATTTGATCGTTTTCACATTCTCAGAAAACATAAATTGAAATAAGTACATAAAAATACTACTTAATCTACCGCAAATAAGGTAGACTCCCTTTACTCGGCTAGAAAATTTCTCACGACTGCTAGTATCCTATCTAAATAACTCTTGCGAAATTCTTTTTTATTTATCACTTATTTATCACTTATATATTACCATCAAAACGGGTTACTGTTATTTAAATGAATAGTACAGCAAAGCCTTTTGAAATATTTTATATATATATATATATATATATATATATATATATATATATATATATATATATAGAGAGAGAGAGAGAGAGAGAGAGAGAACAGATGCACGATTCCAAGACAGTTCATTGAATTCCGAATGTGCATACCTATTTTTTAAACAGTTAATAATAAATAAATGTTTGGTGTTATTCATTTATAATTTTATTGTCTTATTTTTACTATATATATGCAATAGTACGGACTTGACAGAGTTCAAAATTGACTTCGATATTTTCGAGTAATTATTATAGTGGTTTAATAAAAATAACTTTTCTTAAATTAAATTAACATCACTGGTCACGAGACATAAGCGAAAAGTGATAGTTATTTTTTGATAGTTATAAATTCAATTATTGTTTTAGAACCCATAGGCAAAACGTTGGGCATTTGTGTTTAAAAATACTTTTGCTGTCTGTTGAGGCTTGACTTTATTTTCAACAAGTTGCAATCAAGCGAATTGATTTATTCATTAAAACAAAGAATTTATTGAGGTTTTATTCAAAGTATAAATAAATTTGTATTACAATTCTCGAAATGTAAATGCTTATCTATTCATATGAATACATGCGAAAGTTTTCGTCTTGTGTTTACAATGAATTAAATGTTTATCATTAAAAATGTTGGTTTTAATATTTAAAGTAGTAAACCTTGCGAACCTAGTACTTCTATAAAGCCAGAATTCCCCAGTGTATTTTGGCCGGTGCACCAACCACTAGCCATTCCTTCTTGGACAGGCACAATGATGCACAACTGTGGCGATGTGACCGCGGCTGGAACTTAACAGACAGTACGGAACTGATTATGTTACACGATAAATGGAGGTTACTTTATTTACAGAAGACTTGGAAGAAGAAATGGTGACTCGAAATAGTAAGAACAAAGAAACTGGAAAAGAAAAATACAGTGAAATGCAATTAAAAAGAAGGAAAAAAAGAAACGAATCCGAAAAATGAAAGAAAGAAAATAAAAGAAAGAAATAATGAAAAAAAAAATGAAATAAAAGAAAGGAATATCAAATAGGAAAGTAATAAAAAAAATAAAGGAAAAAACTTGAATTAAAAAGAAAGAAAGAAAAAACGAAGAATAAATACATAAAAGGATGAAAACGGGACATAAAAAATGTAATCAACTACAAGAAATGAAGAAAGAAAGAAAGAAACCGAAAGAAAAGAAGAGGAATATCAAAAAAGAAAGAAATAAGAAAGAAAGGAAAGAAACATTGTATTTTACAAAACGTTAGACAAAAAGGTGGAGAAATAGAAGAGTTAAATTAAGAAAAAAAAATTAAATTCCGTCCCTGCTCCCTGTTTCCCCGACTGTACCAACATGCAAAAATGTCAATGTAATGTGTACAAATATCTTGCTACAAAACTCCTTGCTTAAGATGCCCCTATAAATATGGCCCCTAATCACAGTAGGGGCTACTGTGATTACGTTTCAATGGTAACATGCCTTGTTTCAGGGGTAGGGAGATGAGACTAAACATTTTTTTTTAATGTAAAGAGAAAGAAAATTAAACAAGAAATCTAAACGATTTCTTGTTTAATTTTCTTTCTCTTTACAGAAAACAGAAAATATAAGAAAAACTTATTTAACTATCAATAAAATAAAAAAAAGGAAATTAAGAAAGAAGAAAATATTTGAAACAGAAATATAACACGAAGGAAAAAAGAACAAAAACATAGACTGTGTTAGGGTTAGGGTTAGGGTTAGTGTTAGGGTTTAGGGTTACGGTTAGGGTAAGGGTAAGGGTTAGAGTTAGGGTTAGTGTTAGGGTTAAGGTTTAGGGTTTAGGGTTAAGGTTAGGGTTAGTGGTTAGAGTAAGGGTAGAGTTAGGGTTAGGGTTAGGTTTAGGGGTTAGAGTTAGGGTTAGGGTTAAGGTTAAGGTTTAGGGCAATTGTTAGGGTTAAG
>OY744552.1:1022500-1025000 GCA_963556195.1 Sepiola atlantica | reverse complement strand
CATGCGATTACATAAAAATTGTATATTATTTATTTATATAGAGAGGCCTGTTTATTTTTTAAGAGTTATCAGTATATATATAGATATATATATCAAGTGTGTGTATGTATATAATATATATATATATATATATATATATATATATACTATATAAAATATATATACTATATAAAATATATATACTACATATAGTAAATTTTTAAATTGTTGCGTACCCTAATCTCTGAAGTTATAACAATTTTTATTTCAGTACTGTCACTCTCTATATACATTTATTTATGAGAACACACACACACACACGCACACACACACACACACACATATATATATATATATATATACATGGATTTGCGAACCATATTGCGTCTCTCTATATGTATATATATATATATATATATATATATATTTATATATATATTTATATATATATATATATATATATATATATATATATATACAGGGTGATTCATAAGTCACTTAGCTCTTTATTTTTGAAATTCTAAAGTTAAAAAATATGGTAATACAAAACAGAAAGTTTATTCAACAAATTCATTTATGGGAGTTTAAAAGTACAGCAAATTTTCAAATTTCCACTTTCGTTCTGCATGCATTGCTCCATTCTTTTTTGCAAGGAATTTACGACTCTTTGTAGCATATTTGATTGATTATGGTGTTGTGCGAAGGAGGCTTTCTGTTCACATCACGTTTCCATTGCCTTTCAACAAGTGTGGGAGATTCATCAAATTTGGCCTCATGAATTACAATAAAAATTCGCTCTTCAATTGTAAATGACATTTTAAATAGCTAAGTGACGTTACTTATGAATCACCCTGTATATCAGGGCAGGCGGGACAGTTATAAAAGTGTGGGGGGGGGGGCTCTCCTAAAAAGTGGGGGGGGGGGCGGTTAAACACATGCATATATAACTTCATTATCGATGACCGTAAAGTGGTGGGGGGTGCCAAGTCAAAATGTGCCGCCGCCAATGTATATATATATATTTATAGATGTGTGTGTACTTCTGCATATGTATTGTTAAAAAAAAAATCGGATATTTAAAAGAAAAAGAGAAAATGCGTGATAAAACATATGCAAAACTTTTCCTAGCTTTTTTTATTTGGTTGTTGAAACGTTTGAAATTTTTATCGTGTGTACTTATATAATGTTTTACTTCCACCTCTTTTTGTGTAAAACAGATTTTTATGGTATGAGGGATTTTCGACCCTCTGTTTATAAACCCCTATAATATGATACGCACACATACACACACACACACACTCTCACGCACACCCACTCATTTATATATATATATATTTCTCTTTATTTTTTATTTTTCTTATCTTTCTGTTTTTGCTGGAGATGGGGCATCCTACCGGATGCCAGACATTCACCGGCTATTTCAGACACTCCAGCCTAGAGATCGTTTTAAGATTCTAACCGTCCCTTTAAGTGCAGTTGTTTGTATTTCTCTTGCACTCGGTTCACCGGGTATACTCGCCAGATAGCTCTTGAAATTCTCCTTCATTAGTTTTGTTGCTCCTAAATTTCAATATAAATTTAAATACTGTTCAAACCTAATTATATTGTTTCCTCTT
Organism: Sepiola atlantica; assembly: GCA_963556195.1. NCBI lineage: Eukaryota > Metazoa > Mollusca > Cephalopoda > Sepiida > Sepiolidae > Sepiola > Sepiola atlantica. Next base: position 1,023,405 of record OY744552.1, on the reverse strand, counting down.
TATTTTAAAACTTCCTCGGGATGATTTCTGTGTAAAAATAACATCCTTGTACAAATATGTGGGAAAAAAACGGAGCAAACTTTTTCGAATAATTGAACTTGTGTGTTATTTCTTCAAAACAATTATCTGAAAGACGAAACGTTGATAAATGATATTTTTCCTTCAGTATATATATATATATATATATATATATATATATATATATATATATATATATATATATATATATATATATATATATATATATATATATATATACGAAATACACACGTATATAAATACGTAAGACATAATGTGCGAATAGAGTTCTTAATTTAGCATTATATAAAACTTAAATTTTCAATGCCACATTTGTGGTACTATTACCCGACATGAGATGCAGCCCAATTGTAAGAGCAGACGAAAGAAGAATGAACATTTTAAAGGTTCCTATGATATTAAATTAAGAGTTCTAGTCGTACATTATTGAGCAACTACGTAAACCTTTGTGTAAACTTAAAGAAATTGTAATTGAGCTGTGTCCTATATCGGATAATAGTAACATGTAAGTGGACTTTATAAATGTTTAAGGTTTATATAATGTTATGTATATATATATATATATATATATATATATATATATGTATATATATATATATATATATATATATATATATATATATATATATATATATATATATATTATATTCATATAATTGTTGGCGGACACTTGTCTTTAGACTTCTGCATTGCAAAGTAATGTGAAAATTTGTGTACATAGCATTTCTAGAACAATACATATATATATATATATATATATATATATATATATATATATATATATATATATGTGTGTGTGTGTGTGTTTAAGGGATTCTGTATATGTGTGTGTGTGTGTGTGTGTGTGTGTGTGTGCGTTTCTGTGT
>OY744552.1:1007500-1020000 GCA_963556195.1 Sepiola atlantica | reverse complement strand
TCACACTGGTAAATGCCGACACTCTCTCCTCTCAACAGATACTAGACTAACTCCATACCTCTAAAAAAGGAGGAGGTAATGTCTAGGAGGGTGGTATCATAACAACAGGCGGGCGTAGGGAGGAAGGAATAGGCACAAAAATAGGGCGTCGAAAAACACTTGTTGTTTTGAATAATATTCCTGTTTTAGAGTTAAATGACTGGTCAATAATAGAACACCCCAAAATATTAAGTGTATCTTCTAGTGATGTCATAATGTCGGAGAAGCTCTGTTAGTTTATACACACTCGTACATTTCATGGTAAAAAAATACGGCACACAAAATCGCCATACGATAATTAATAATAATCACTTAGTCGTGGTAGTGTTTTTTTAAAAACATATTTCACCCCCCAAAAAGACAGGCCGCCACTGTAGACGTAAGGGGCTACTGAGAATTAGGCTTCAGGTTTTGGATGTCGTTCTAAGTTGGGAGCTGTGCAGCGAGTGTCTGTTTACATTAGTTTTAAACCTCTGCATTTCAATACAGTCAGGAAAACAGGGAGAAGGGAGGTAGTTCAAGATTCCGGCAACACGAGAAATGAAGCTATTGGAGTAGAAGGTTTTCCGGCATCTGGGGACCTCCACAGTGAATGGATGGGATTTAGCTGATTGTCGAGTTGGTCTAATGTATTTATGTCGAGGGGGCACCAGAGCACAATCCATTGAAGTATATCTCACGCCATCTCGCTCTATCCAGCATCACACCTGGTAGGTGAATTGTGAGTTATCTGCGAGGTGCTTTATATAGGTTCTGTGTAGTCTCCTTACTGCACCACATCCCTTATTCCGTCCAACAATGATGAGCAAATCTGGTTCTTCTCTCTCTGACGAAGAAGGTGTCCGTAGAGTTGCTCTCTCGTGGAATGCTGCATCCAAGAGATGTTAATGGCAGCTCTGGTGTACAATTTTCAGTGCTGAAATCAAAGGAAGGAGTCATAGAGTTGCTCTCTCGTGTGGTGTTAAGAGCAGCTCTTAGCACACGCCATCAATTTTCATCTCCAATCTTTTGGTAAAATCAAGGTGCTACTTTTATATACCAGAACTGAAGTTACAATTGAGGCAAAGAAGTCACGATTGAAGATTTGACTTCCAGATTGTTTTTATCTTATCCAGTCGAGCCCAGGCCTTGCTGATTCACGCATTTACTTCACTCTGTGCAATTTTGCTTTGTAACTTTACTGCCAAGATAAGTAAACTCACATGCCATGTGTTCTTCAGAATTTTGTGATCTATCATCTGCGTCTTTTGTTCCAGCTCGTTTGACTCGATGGTCTAGTGGTCTTCATCAATTCGCTGTTTTGATACCTCGTTGTAATACAGCTTCCTATTCTAGTAGCTTCTTTACAAGAACTGCAGGCTTGTGGAACTCTCTTTCTGCTGACTGTTTTCCTCCTACTTATAGCCTTGGTCTTTTCAAGACTGAGGACAATAAGCATCTCCTGTCTTTGCGATAATCATCGTAAAATGCTCTCGTTTTTTAATGTTTTTTTCCCCTGTATTTAATTTGTTTTCCTTGTGTCTTATATATATATATATATATATATATATATATATATATATATATATATATATATATCATTGTTTTTATTCAAAGAGGCATGTACAAAATCTGTAACACTGGCATGTCGATGTTATCGATTATTCCCAAATACCCAAATACCACCTGAGGTAAGGATCAAATTCTAATTGTGCCTGATGAGATGTCAGCTTTTAACTGCTGTAGATCGATAACATCGACATGACAGTGTCGCAGATTTTGTACAGGCCTGTTTGAATAAAAACAATGATATACATAAAGAAGAACAGTGCAAAGGTTTGAATCCAGAATAAAACAACACCCCCCCCCCTGCAATACGCCGGGCCGACTAAATAATTTAAATAATTTAGTCAACACATCCGGGTCAGCTATGGCTGACCATCTTATAAATAGCGTCGAATGTGCGTCGACTTACACTAGTGACTGGTTTTCTGTCATAAGTAGATCACATTCTTTATTCCACCTCAAAGTCCGGGAAGCTATATATATTAAGTCCGTCAAACTCTCCCTTTGTAAACAAAAAGAGTGGCTTCTATGACTCAATGTGATCAACTTGTGACCCTCCCCCCCCCCCACATTTTTTTCTCCTAAACTTGTCACTGGTTTTCATTCTACTTTTTGAAGTTTTTAGTCGAATTGAATTATTTTCCACGTAGATACTCTGATGATTGTGGATGAAAGCCGGCTCAGTATATTCATGAATTAAAAAATATTATTTCCTCTCGTTTTTATACTTTTTCAATTTCAAAAAAATGTCACAATCGTCTGTATTCCTTGCTGTAATTTAATTTTGTACCACGAAAAAATTATTTAGATATACATAAAGCTCTATTTGATACTGAGCACTTTTTATAAGCCCGGTTGAAATGCTTTAGTTTTTACTATATATATATATACATAGTATAAATTTTTATTCATACAAACATTATTTGTTACATATGTGCATACATGTTTCGGTTGTACTTTTTATAGTGAGTCACTCTCTTCAGACTAACACGAGGAATTATTCCTCGTTTTATCCTGAAGATGTCGACTCTGTATGATACATGTATGCACATATGTAACCAATAATGTTTGTATGAATAAAAATTTATACCAAAGAACATTTCTATTTGTTATTGAGCATTTTTTATAAACACTCGAGTTTCAATGGATTAACACCTGCACAAACTAATATAATACATGTACCACACACACACACACACACACACACACACACACACACACACACATATATATATATATATATATCGCACTATTGACATCATGACGCTTCTCCCCGTCTTCTGGGAAAGCGTATCTTAATTTCAATTACCGTCTGTGGTGAGTTTTCGCGGCAGTGTCGGGCTGGGCGTTAGGCTCGTAATTCTAGGATGAATCTACGAACTGCGTTCAAGCCCATACGACCGCCTGAAGCCACCACTTCCTGCACCGATGAAGGTATAGGCCCGAAACGGCGTGGTCTGTAAGTTATTAACATTTTAATATTTAATTTAAAATCTCCCCCCCTCTCTCTCTCTCTCTCTCTCTCTCTCTATATATATATATATATATATATATATATACATATATATATATATATATATATATATAGAGAGAGAGAGAGAGAGAGAGAGAGAGAGATAGATAGATAGATAGATAGATAGATAGATAGATAGACAGAAAATAAGTAACGGAGTGTACATAAGAACGAGATAGATATGGAAAGAGACAGATAAGTATATATATATATATATATATATATATATATATATATATATATATATATATATATATATATATATATATAGAGAGAGAGAGAGAGAGAGAGAGAGAGAGCTTTAAAAGACGAAATAAAAAGAAAAGAAATAATTAAAAAATGTTAAAAAAAAGAAAGACACTCCGATATCATAAGGCAACGTCAAATTAGAATTCGAGAAATGGTGTCACATTTGAGGGTATGTGTCCCTGGGCAGCCTGTTACCTAGTCATGGGCTAACAAACAGCTCCGTCCCCCCAACATAGTTGTGTACTACCCCTGTTTATCCGTGTTACCACTGGGTAGCATTCGGGTACGTAATCGTTCAAGCATCTATATATTTTATGTTTTACGATTGAGATCTAAGCGGTAATTCAAATGAGTTTTCCTTATAATATCGGGTATAGTTATCTATGTATTAGTGTACCCTGATCATAGAGCAGGCATGCCTGCATTTATATATTCGACTTACCTGTGACCCGTTGGGTCACAAGCACGACTACTATTTATTCTACATGGTTTCATTCGAAAATTCATAAACCGTGACATATCTTTGAAGACATTCCTTGCATAGCTAAAATTAATGAGTCTCCTTACAATTATGTACTCACTAGGAGTTCTTACACATAATAACCTGGTGTTTTCCCTGGAGTATGAGTGACAACAAGTCTCCAAAGATTTCCAATGCTCTCTCCCTCTTTGGAGGGCCATTGCAAATGATTTTGCGTTAATGCAACAGCCGATAACCATCGATTTATTGCTGACAACGACTTTCGAAATTCTCTGTGATTTGTGTGGCAATAAGCCTCCCCAACTTCCCAGAACACTCAGCACTCTTTTAGTGGAGGTCTGGTGAGTGCTCTCGGCCTTTCCATCTTCCTTGCCCCTTCACGGCCATTTTGTGTTGTATCAGCCGAGGCTAATGCCATCATTTTTGGGGGGGAGGATCATTATTATTATTATTATTATTATTATTATTATTATTACTATTATTATTAAGTATTATTATTATTATTATTATTATTATTATTATTATTATTATTATTATTATTATTATTATTATTATTATTATTATTATTATTATTATCATTATTATTATTATTATTTTTTCATATTAGTCTCAACTTTTGGATGTTTTTAGTTGGAGTTTTCTTTTTTTGAACATCAAGTCAATTCCCTTGACCTTAGACATCCAAGCTATACCTTAACACTTTCGCCGTTCCTAACAGGCAAGCCTTTTGCAGAATTGGAAAAAGAAATTGTCTTGTCAATCTGTTTAAGCCATTTATGGTGGCTTTTCGTTATGGTTCCAAGCGTTCCAATTACAACGGGAATCACCTTTACTTCTTTACATTTCCATAGTCTAACTAATTCCTATTTTAGATCTTGATATATTTTTTTTCGTGTTTTTTCTCCTGGTATCGAAGGGGAAGGCTATATCTCAATGATTAAGCAAATTCTCTTGTTTTTGTTTATTATTATTCTTATTATTCTTCTTCTTCTTCTTCTTCTTCTTCTTCTTCTTCTTCTTCTTCTTCTTCTTATTATTATTATTATTATTATTATTATTATTATTATTATTATTATTATTATTATTATTATTCTTATTATTATTATTATTATTATCTTTTTTTTAAGATTGAATAGCCTGATCACTGAAGATGAACTGCATAAAGGTCATTTTTAAAAAAATTATTCGTATTTCGCTGTTGTGTCGAACGTGAAACTCGGACTAAAATACAATTTCATCGGGCTAGGATCAAAGTTTAGTATCTGTTCTGTGCCCTGTTGACTGAAAGGTAGGGGAGAGGGGAGAGGGGAGAGGGGAGAATCAACAGATAGATAAATTTGGGATAGAATAGAAATATATCGAAAACTCGTACAAGGATTTTAGAGAGAGATCCTCCATAATCAGATATAGTTTGAAACTTAATTTACCAGAATACTTGGAACAAAGATGGTACACTTCTTGCTAAGAACCGCAGGCTTTTGGAACTCTCTTCCTGCTGACTGTTTTCCTCCTACCTATAACATTGATTTTTTCAAGACTAAGGCCAATAGACATCTACTGTCTTTGCGATAATCAGATTTGTTCTTGTTAGCTCCTTACATCAAGTGGCTTCATGGCTTGTCTCGAGCGATTTACATAAAAATAATAATATATAAATAAAAGAATGAAGCACTCTCCGGTAGTTGATGATGTCTATATAATCTTTTTATCATTAAGAAAAAAGTATGAAAGTAGATTAAAAATAACGAAAAAAGAAGCAAAACATTGATTATACATTAATTAATGAAATAAAAATGTTATACATTGAAATGAAATAAAATAAAATAAAAATAAAAAAAAAAGAAATAAAAATGTTATACATTGAAATGAAATAAAATAAAATAAAAATAAAATAAAATAAAATAAAAATGTTATACATTGAAATGAAATAAAATAAAATAAAAATAAAATAAAATGAAATAAAAATGTTATACATTGAAATGAAATGAAATAAAATAAAATAAAAATAAAATAAAATGAAATAAAAATGTTATACATTGAAATGAAATAAAATAAAATAAAAATAAAATAAAATGAAATAAAAATGTTATACATTGAAATGAAATAAAATGAAATAAAAATAAAATAAAATGAAACAAAAATGTTATACATTAATTAATGAAATAGAAATTAAAAAGTTAGATAATTTAAAAAAAAATCTTCTTAGAAAAAATATGCATGTGAAATGCCATACATGTTTTACTAAAATGATGTTTTTAGATTATATAAACAATTTAAGTAATGTTAACTATTGTAGGAATATTCGTATTATTTTTCAGAATAAACAACGTGAATTAAAACAAATAACTAATTTAATGCTGCTACGACAAAGCCCCTTTCCTTCAACAACGACAAGAATCCTCTTCAATCACTGATTGCCATGACAAAGAACACCCTACCTGAGAGTCCAACTCATCGCGTTAACATTCACAGGTAACATGAATTTGAACAAATACATAGAATACATACAGACTGCTGTAAAAAAGGAGGGCTTTCTCTACCGTGCTAGAAAACTTCTCACACCTGACAATATCCTATATCTCTACAAATACACTACCTGCCCATACATGGAGTATTGTTATCACATTGGTGCTAGTTCACCATCCACCAATCTCTCCCTCTTAGACCAGGTACAAAACAAAGTCTCTAATCTGATAGGTACCAAGCTCCAGCCCCTGCCCAATCGCCGCAATGTTGCACCATTGTGCTTGTTTTACAAGTACTTCAATGGAATGTACTCCGATGAACTTGCTGCTCTGGTGTCCCCTCGACGTAAATACACTCGACCAACCCGACAATAAGCTTAATCTCATCCATTCACTCTGGATGCCGGAGAGCCTTTTACTCCAATAGCTTCTTTCTTCGAGCTGCCGGCTTCTGGAACCCCCTCCCTGCTCTCTGTTTCCCCGACTGTACCGACATGCAGAAATTTAAAACTAATGTGAACAAACATCTAATTACAAAGCTCTCAATTTAGGATGATCTCTTAAAATGTCACTCTAATTCTTAGTTGCCCTATACGTCTACGGTTGCAAATTACCTTGTTTGGTGTGAACTCAGTTAAAAACAAAAAAACAAATACGATATGTAATATTTACGTTTACAATGTATGCTAATACACATCATCTTCGTAATTCTGTCATTTCGGTATATCTGTCCTTTTTCTATGCGTCGGAAGTAGCAAATTTCAAGATGATGTCCTAATTGTTACGGATGCACAAAATTACTGAGTTAATTCCCCTCTCTAGTATATCTTGGCATCTCGTACTCAGACCGTGTCACAAACGAAGGAGTTCGCGCGCTCATCAACGCAAATCTTAACAACTACGAAGCTTTGCTGACAACTGTAAGAAAAAGAAAGCTTGGATGGTATGGTCACGTGACAAGGGGCAGTGGTCTCTCCAAAACCATCCTGCAGGGAGCAGTGCAAGGCAAGAGAAGGAGAGGTAGACAACACAAAAGATAAACGGACAACATCAAAGAGTGGACGGGCTACAACTTCGCTACAACCCAGTCCATTGCCCATGACCGTCAGAAGTGGAGACAGCTGGTGTGGAGTTCATTGGTGCAGCGCCCCTACGACCCATGAGGGGGTTAAGGGACCAAGTCAAGTCAAGTCAAGTCTAGTATATCATGCCAATACTGGATCCATCTCTGGTCATCAAAGTTACGTTCCATCAACTCTTCGTCCATCACTCAACAGGATGTGTCCTATTGTTTGTCTATGATTTTCACAAGGGCAATTGCCTGTTATTTCTGGTCCCCACTTGTTGAAGGTGCTGGCTGTCTTTCCAACCTTAACTCATACTCGGTTCAGTGTCACCCAGCCCTTTCTTCGGAGATCCGTTTCATGTGGAAGATATTCTCTGGGTTCTTGGATAGGGTCGTTTAAGTCGTCATTCCAATCATTCCATCTGTCGATGCGGTAGTTCTGTGATCTTTGTCATAAAACTGTTTCTCTATTTCAATTCAATCTGCCTTTTCGTTGTCCGTGGCTAGGTAGAGATGTCTTCTATGTGTTTTTTTGGGGGGAGGGGTAGGGGGGTTCTTACATGGGCGTCCCTTCGGATATAGGGAAGGGCCATGTAAACCAATCTGTACACGGCTGGCAATGGGGTGATCGTAGTATCCCAGTTATTCTGCGGGATGTATTATTTAGTTCTGGTTCGTTTCATTTGGTATGACACGATCAAATCCAAACTGATCTCCCTCTGATTGATTGTGTTTATGATCAGATAGATTTAGGTATGAACCTCAAAACTTCCGAACAGCTATTGCAAAATTTACAATTTTGGTACAAAGTCGCATTAAGTGGGTGGATTGTTTTCATTCCGTTAGCCATTACATAGTCCTTTTTATGACTCGGGGCGCGCAAATTACACAGGATTTCGGTCAAATTGGTGTATTTTATTTTGTCCTTTAGTCCTTACATTCTATGATCGATGTTTCTGACAAACGGAGGAGAATTGCTGTTTTCTAGGTCGGACTAACTAACAATCTAACACTTATTGTTGGTTTGTTTTATTTACTCCTCCCCAGGAGTTAGGCACAAGGCCAGTTTTATCTTACTCCCACAAGTAAGATGTGACCCAAGATCGGGTCGAGAAAGTGGGGTTTGAAAAGCCAGCGCTCGAGAGGTGAGCACTCTGGCCATTTAGAAATTGCCTGGGCAGCCCCGTCGGCATTCCCCGGTAGAGGCGCCTCAGACAGTAAGCAATAAACTTACTCCTCCCCAAAGAGGGAGGCAAAGCCTTGGAGGATGAACCTTCTAGAACTGCACAGGACAGGCGTGCAGTATCCATCGGAACAGATACTACACTTTGATCTTAGCCAAAATTGTTGGCTTGTTTTTTTTTACTTTGAAGAAGTTTGATTTTAGCTTCTTACATCAAATGGATTCATGCCGTGTCTAGAGCGATTTCCATGATAAAAATCTATGTAAGTTCTGTGCGTTTCTTGTTTCATTTTCTGTCCTTTTACGCGAGTTAGTTTTTTGGCCTTTACCTATATGTCTTCACTGTTGTTTTTTAAAAAAATAAAATCGGCTAATAATTTACAACTTTAAAAAGAGCGTACATAATATTGAGATTTTACATGCGAAAGTGATTACATTCTAAGCGCGTGCAAGATTTAAAAGTACGATTACTTAACGGCTACAAAACTTACACACACCAACTTGAGAGACATACTAAATCGACTATTTCGTAAATTGAAAAGATAAAAAAGTGTTATCGAGCAAAACACTGAGTGTTGTTAAATAATGATTGCCTAAATTAAAATATGCTGCCTAAAACACCCCCCCACACACAATATATATATATATATATATATATATATATATATATATATATATATATATATATATAAGTATGTGAATGTATATAAAAAAATAATGTGAAAAAAAGTTTATATTGTTTTATAACTTTTTATTTTTTATTTTTTTATTTATTTTTTTATATATATTTTGACGTGTAGGAATATGAATTGTTCTGTAAAGAAAAATAGATTCTTCTTGTTGATGATAGGGAGAACAAAATTTTCGACTGATGCCTTCAGTCTTCATCAGTGTTTGGGGTTTGCGTGTGTACGGTGGGAGGTTTCCCCAGGCAATGAGGGGAAAGAGTAGAAAAATCATAAATTATATATATATATATATATATATATATATATATATATATATATAATATTCGTTATTGTTTATTCTGATAGTCGAACTTTTCTTGTGTTTTTTTTTTTTTGACAAGGGTATCTCCTCCGAAATATGAAATAATGTCCAATCGTCCGGACACCATACACAGTTAATACCATACTTGCTGTTTATTATGAAAAATTGAAAAGTAAAAATAAATGGATAGTTGTAAAATATCACCTTCGATACTTCTTACGCTTCGACAAAAAATGTTTTTTACTGCCCACCTACTTTTGGCTCACTCTCTATATATATGTATCTATATCTATATATATATATATATATATATATATATATATATATATATATATATATATAAATATATATATATCTATATATCTATATATATATATATATATATATATAGAGAGAGAGAGGTCTATTTATTCTTTTTAAGACTTATCAGTATATATATATAGATACATAGATATATATCAAGTATGTGTATGTATATATAAATATAAATATAAATATAAATATATATATATATATATATATATATATATATATATACCTCAAATGATACATATGACTATATATATATATATATATATATATATATATATATATATATATATATATATATATATTCATATTTTCAAATTCCTTATAATACAAAGTCATCCATACGCAAACGTGAATAACTATAAATATAAACTTAAATAAAAAGCAGAACAAAAAAGCAATTGATTTGAAATCTAAAGGTCATGCGTTGCAAACATTCTTATGAAGTCGTCACACAACTGACTGACTAACAGATGCGACACATATTTATATATATGATTATATAATATATATATATATATATATATATATATATATGCATAGATAATTACATAAATAGAAGTATTATTTAAGTTCGTGGTTGTGCTATTTATGACGTCATTAATGTATAATAAATTCGACCCATTATCATATATAAATACACCCATATATAAGATGTTCTCCTCAACAAAACATTTTTGAAGTTTGAGACGCAGCTGATAGACACAAGGGGGTGTAATATGGACTATATTTAGTTTAATTGAATTTCTAATGAAAGCGTACACAGAGGATGGAAGGGATGTAAATATTTAGTTACCTTCTTTCATTTGGGAAAGTTTAACTATATATGTTAGATATCTTTTTCGGAGTATTCTAAAGGTTTTTTTTAGGGGGTATAATATGGACACAAGCGCCAACTTGAAAATTCAAATATTTTATATTTGCATTAAATGCGGTCCCTATGACTCCATTTTGAATTTCCCTTCCGCCCCCCCCCCAAAAAAAAATATTAAAAATGGCGTCTTAAGGAGATTCTTTCCCCGCGTGAAGGTTTTTTTTATTTATTTATTTATTTGTTTTTGCACATTGTTTTTACCCATTGTGTTGTGTAGGTTTTTTTCAAGACATTTCAATTTGATAACTTTTATTCTTCGTGGATTTTTCTGATGATTTTGAGGTGAAGCAGAGCCGATATTTGTATAATAATGTTGGTTGGCTCACCTCCAGAGAAACGAGTCGTAAATGTACATCTCACATGGATGTTATGTTTTTTGAAAATGTGAAAAAATAAAAATAGAAAATAAAAACCATGGTTATTGGAATATAAAATGAACTTATACACATACACACATACACACACACATATATATATATATATATATATATATATATATATATATATATATATATATATATATATAAGATAAATGAAAGAAGAGAGATAAATATGTACGAATGACAAATCTATTTCAACTGCGATTGTTCAATGCAAGGTGTACTCGGTAAAAACATGTTTATTTTTCTTTCCTTAAGCCAAGGCTTTTCAAAGATTAAAATCTTATCATCGGAGGAATTACATAGAGAGATAAGTTGGCAGTGGAAAAGCCAAAATTCAAAATTTGAAAAATTATAAAGTAATGGAGAGTAAGAGTGTGCGTGTAAAAATATGAAGTCTGTCCAGTTGGTGAATGTACGTAGATAAGGTGTCCGGTGAAAGGATATTTAAAGATGTAAAAAATGGTTTCGTGAAAAAAAAAACAACATTTTTTTTACCGAGTACACCTCGCATTGAACAATCGAAGTTGAAATAGATTTGTCATTCGTACATCTTTATCTCTGTTCTTTCATGTATATTTATAATTGCTCTATCTCGTATATTGAGCTTAAACTATTTCACTAATGGTTTCACATTTTATTTTATTATATATATATATATATATATATATATATATATATTTACTCATGTAACCGTGGCTGTATATGAACCAGACAACCGTAGAGAAGTAGATCAGATTTCCATTGTATGTGCCAGATTCACGCACGTGTGAAAATGTTTTGATCGCCTCGGCGAAAATATGTTTGACCTGATACCTTTTGAATAAATTGTATCTGGGTATATATAATACGAAACCTGTTCCAAACACACACACATATGCGTATATATTATTACTATTCAATTTAAAAAAATACTTATTCCCGTAAAGAAAACTGTTCATGGATAACTTTTCCCTTAATCATCGCGATAAATTAAAGAGTGGTAATCATGTGCAATTACACTGATATTCTTTCACTTAAATGATAAATAAATATATGAATTAAATTATATGATTTGTATGTGGGTGTGTCTTTGCATTCATGTATGTATCTTTGTATATGTGTATGTGTATTTTCATGTGTGTATGTGTCTTTGTACGTGTGTATGTGTATTTGCATTTGTTTATGTGTCTTTGCACGTGTGTATGTGTATGTATCCTTGCATGTGTGTGTGTGTGTTTGTATATGTGTATGTGTGTTTTGGATGGTTGTATGTGTGTTTGCACATGTGTATGTATCTTTGTATGCGTGTGTATCCTTGTATGTGCGTATGTGTCTTTATATATGGATATGTGTTGTTGCATGTGTGTGTGTCTTTGCATTTGTGTATAGGTCTTTGTGTGTGCGCATGCCCATTTGTATGTCTG
>OY744552.1:987500-997500 GCA_963556195.1 Sepiola atlantica | reverse complement strand
GCATAGTTAGTAGATCAGCCCCGAGTTAAAACGAAACTAGAAGTATTGCTCTACGGTTTCGGTATGCGTATTTTACGCCATATCAAAGCTTTTTTCTTTTACTATTGAGTAAACTCGTTATCAAATCCAAGACCTGCTGGACGATAAGAGCTAATGCGACTGAATTATTGTCATCCGAGAGATGAGGAACATTATGGGAGTACTACATTGATCAAAAGTATCATTCAATCAATTGGATCAATTTTATTGGCAAAAAAAATAGCAAAGTGAACCAAACCATGCAAAAAGCTATTGCGTCTATATACCGTCTCAATTTATTTATCTACCTCCCACAAGGTAAGATGTGACACAAGGTCGGGAAAGTGGGATTAGATAAGCCAGCGCTCGAGAGGTGAGCATTCTGGCCATTTAAAAATTGCCTGGGCAGCCCCGTCGGCATTCCCCGGTAGGAGCGCCTCATACAGTAAGCAATAAACTTACTCCTCCCCAAAGAGGGGAGGCAAAACCTGGGAGGGTGCACCTCCTAGAACTGCACAGGACCGGCAACCCCCAATAGACCGGCGTAAATCCAGACCCAAAGGCCCGGACAATCAATGTTGATCCAAAACGACTTTAAACCTGGATATGGTAGGCATCAATACCACCTCCTCTGGGCAGACTGCTCCAGAGAGCAGAAACACGGAGAGAGAATGATACTGTTTTTTCGGTTGCGACGAATGCAACGATAGTACACCATCTGCGTTTTTTAAATAAATTATTTTTATATTAAAATTCGCATATAAAAAATGCTATTGTAAATAAACCTTTGTATTTCTTAGCCTAAATTTTTTGTAAATTTTGTAAATTTTTTAAAATAGTAAATCCATTTAAAAAAAATAAAACCCTTTTTATGGAAATCAAAAATCCACGAAGGCAACGCTATAAATGTGCGTATTATTTTGTATATGATTCAACCGGAAATAAAAGTTTAAAATATCGGTGTTAATACAAAATATGCCCCTTTGTTTTATTTATTTTTTATTTTTTTAAACATAGTTCACCCCAAACAAGGCAGGCCGCCACTGTAGACATAAGGGGATACTAGGAATTATGGTGTAAGTTTTAAGGGTCATCCTATGTTGGGAGCTGTTCAGCGAGATGTCTGTTTTAAATTTCTGCATGTCGGTACACACGGGGGGAAATAGGGAGCAGGGAGAGAGTTACAGAGGCCGGCAACATAAGAAATAAGTTAGTGGAGTAGAAGACTCTCCGGGATCTGGGGACTTCCACAGTGAATGGATGGAACTTAGCTGATTGTTGGGTTGGTCGAGTGTATTTACGCCGAGGGGAGGGGGGCACTGAAGCAGCAAGTTCATCGGAGCATAATCCATTGAAATACTTGTAAAACAGGCACGAGGATGCAGCATTGCGGCGATGGGATCGGGGCTGGAGTGCCTCAAGTCTATTTGATCCTATATTACTTTAAAATGTATTGGACACTGACATGTATTACCATTATTGGACAGAGTTGCCCTGGTGATATTTGGAATTAAGAGTGATTCGACATTCATCGAATCTCCGATATCGGAACGGAATTAGCAGATAAAGTTTTATGTGATGAATGGAAAAAAAGCAAAGGATTTAGAAAAAAGAAGTAAGAGGAAAGGGAAGAAATATGAAAACAAAAAGAACGAAAGAAAGAACGAAATAAAGGGAGAAAGAGAAAATAATAAAAGAAAGATAACGAAAAAAGGGAAAGAAATAATCTAAGAGAAAAGGAGAAAAGAAAGAAAGAAAGAAAAAAAGAGAGAAAGAAAGAAAGAAAGAAAGAAAAAAAGAAAAAGAAAGTAAATAAAAAGGGGAACACTATCTACACATACGCACACACTAAACCGGGTGATTTTTAAAGGCCGTCACGAAAAATGCCGGATGTCCTTGAAAACAAAACAAAAGATAAACGACCTGCGGGTCGATAACCTGTCATCTCAAAGAAGCACACACGTGCTAGACCCTCTACAAATAATGAAGACTCAAGACACCTGTTTATATTCTTTTGTGGATTTCTTGGTGGCTTTGGCGCATTCCCCACGTCTTGACTCTGCAATGGTTACTGTCCGGCTGTCAAGTCCACTATTAGGTAAATCCTACATGTAAATCACATGATGCCTACGAACAAAGGTAAATAATTATAATATTCATGTGTTTACTCCATTCATCAACCATTATATGTCACGTTAGGGTTAGGGTTAGGGTTAGGGTTAGAACAATCCCTTTTAACTGTGCCAGGGGGACAGGGTGTTAAACCGCAGCGATGTTTTCTTTTCGTCGCATTATCTGCCTATATTGACTATTTCAAATTCTCACTCTCTTACCTAACACGTATTTTTCTTCGGCCAATCAGAGCGTGTGTATCATTCAGGTTCCGTCTATCTATCACTGTTGTTAGAAGTGGAATCGACAGTGAATCTTTATGTAGAAGTGAATGAAAATTGAAAAAAAATGCGAATGAAAGTCAAAAGTCCGACTACTACACTTTACTATCGACTCTTGATTGGACTACAGCTCAAATCAACATTTCTTTTCGACCAATCACATTGCAAGAAATATTTAACTTCAAATCTCACGCGTACTATAAACACCCCAAAATACAACGTTTTTACCGCCTCTTTCCTGTTCTTCTTTCAGATAACACACGTGCGTACGTCAAAATCTAGCTGGCATTTGGCCTATAGCACGCGTATGACGAGAGATATTTATTAAGTACTGCACGAATGGGAAAGAAAACACACGCCAGTCAACGAACGCATATGTAGACAAGTTCATAGACACATACATGAACAAAACAAAGTCACGCTAATACACGCACATACAGTCATGCGTATTCGTTCATATAATTGGGATGAGAGTCTCTTTAGTCAAGAACGGCACGTGGCTATGCAAGGAAAGGTATTTTGATATATCTCTATTTGAAATTCTGACGAGGAAGTATATCTTCGAAAATTAAATGGAAAAAAAAAAGTTAATAAACTAAAATGTATTGTATGGTGCACTAATTGCTTATTATTATTTTTAATAATTCATATTACCGTATAAACAATGCTTTCTCAAGCAAGAACAACATTTCTTATTACAATTTGCAAAGCAACGTGCCGTCTTTGACTAAAGAGACTCTCATCCCAAATTCGTTTCAACATAACACGGATGAATAACACACCAAAACACGAGATGAAGAAGAAAAAGAAAGGAAAGGTTTTTTGATATATTTTTATTTGAAATTCTGACGAGGAAGTACATTTTCGAAAATTAAATTGAAAAAAAAAGTTAATAACATAAAATGCTCATTATCATTTTTAATAATTCATATTACCACACACACACACGCACGCACACACCCACACACACACACACACACACACACACACACACATATATATATATATATATATATATATATATATATATATATATATATATATATATATTATCAGACCATGTATGGGCACTGTTGTCATATTTGGGCCGTTAAATCTCTGTCCCATTTGAGGGTTCTTGATAAGGTGGAGAAGTATCTGTAATTTGATTGGCCCCATCTTTTCTCTTCTACACCCTCTCTCATAGCTGGGATGTTGCTAGCCTCAGTCTTTCTATAAGTACCAATATGGCATGTGCTATTCAAAATTGTCTGGTCTATTCCCTGCTTCCTTTGTTCCAGCGTGTTTGATTCGTTGGTCTAGTGGTCTCCATCAATTCGCTGTTTTGATACCTCATTGTGATACAGCTTCCTATTCCAATAGCTTATTTCCAAGAACTACAGGCTTGTAGAACTCTCTTTCTGCTGACTGTTTTCCTCCTATCTATACTCTTGGTCTTTTCAAGACTGAAGTCAATAGACATCTCTTTACGATAATCATGTTTCGTTTTTGTTTGCTCCTTACATCAAGTGGTGTCATGCCTTGTCTTGAGCGATTTCAATATGAAAAAAATTAGTACTGATTTTTTAAAAAATAGGTTACTGTAAGGACAGCTATTTCAGTTTTGGTAGACCTGGTTAGTGGTGAGAAGAGGTGGAGAAAGGCGATAGGTTATAGGTTACTAGGGCATTCTGTAACAAAACGAAGTGTTTTCTCATGAACAAATAATTGTTGGATGTCTGCGAATGTGAAGGGTGACTGTGTACATAGAGGTGTGTGTGTGTGTGTGTGTGTCTATTGGATTCCAGGCTTGTTTCTTTTCTTTTTATTTATTCTTGTTTTATCAACGGTTCATTTGTTTTCAGGTATGACGTTCTTCTTCTTCTTCTTCTTCTTCTTCTTCTTCTTCTTCTCCCATCGGCTGTTGAAATGTTAGCTGTTCTGTTCGACTGACATGCTTATCTTTTATCTACCTGTGAACCTTTTCTTGTGTAGATAGAGCGTCATCACATTTCCTGATCCAGCAACGCGACCTACATTTAACTGTCAACGAACTCTCACTCACTCCTCGCGTTCCTTTTATACAAGCGCACACACAATCAGATATATATGCACACACACACGCAGAGACACACACACACAGACACACACACACACACATATGGGAAATGAAAAAGGAAAAACGAAGAGATATTTTTTATATATTCATCAACGTTTCGTCTTTATTGTAAGACTTCCTCAGGATGATAATTTTAAGTAAAATGTCACGCAAGTACATCGGAATATTGGGTTGACATGATGGGTTGATGAGAAAAAGTAGTAGCCGTGGCTACTAAGAGCGCTGGTCCAAGGTCCGGGCTGAGAGAAGTCAGTCAGTGGCAGAGAGTGAAATGAATGTGGATGGCTGTGAGTGAAAAAGGGGAGGGGTGGGAGTGTTAGTGAATTTGTCTCTCATATATATATATATATATATATATATATATATATATATATATATATATATATGATTATTTTTATTTACGCAGACATGTACAGAATCTGCGACACTAGCATGTCGATGTTATGATCAACAGATACTCTCTCTCTCACACACACACACACACACACACACACATATATATATATATATATATATATATATATATATATATATATAATATTGCAGAAGTTCAGATTAACCTGGTACCTTAGGTTTTAAGTTGGAGAGAGGGGCGGAGCCAGGCAAAGATATTGTTACGTTTTAATTATAGACCGTCTTAACGCTGTCGTCAGCTATTTTTTGACCTGTTAGATTGCTCATGAGGAAAGTCAGTTGCATCATGAGAGTCATCGATTGTTTTTAAAACATTTTATTAATGTTCTTCTTTGGTGGGTAATTGGTGGGTGGTTTTGTAATAACGAACATTTGGACTCTTCCATTATCAATAAATACTGGTAGCATAGGCTTCTCGGTGTAACCTGGCAGTCAGGCCTGACGTACTACCACTTGTCTTGTTTCGCTGTTGTATATATTTGTCTCCAATATACTTGTTTTTCCTAAACCCCGTGTACGTGTTTCATTCTGGCCCCTAAACAGGGCCAGAACAGTTTCCAAGAAAAAATCTAAAAAAAAAAAAGAACATGAAACTTATAGGATTAAAGTGCTTCTTCTATATTTTTTGGTTTATTTTACTTTAGTCGAAGTTCTCAGAAATCAGGAGGCCCCTTACTGGGACTAGCACTTTCCAAGAACGACAACCTTGTGGAACTCTCTTCTTCCTGACTGTTTTCTTCCTACTTATAAGCTTGGTCTTTTCAAGACTAATTCCAATAGACATCTTTTGTATTAGCGATAATCATATTTGTTCTTGTTAGATCCTTACATCAAGTGGCATCATGCCTTGTCTGGATCGATTTCCATATAAAAAATCCTCTACCTATATAAGAATCAGACACGGCTCAACATGGAGTACTGCTACAACACCTGGGGAGCTGTGGCTCAGAGCGCTATTTCCTACATCGATAGAGTACACAATCGACTTCGTCTTACCTACAGAAGTGATTTTGCTAGTCTTTCTCCACTCGTTCGTTATTTCCATGGTAGGTGCTCGACTGAGCTCCAATCTCTGCTCCCTGAAAAACATCAGCAATAACTCGTCCTACTACGAACACTGCAAATAACTCTACTTTCTCTTGTGTACCTACAATTAAATGGAACTTCCATGAACAGAATTTATTTTAAAGAACATCCCATCTATCGTACACGTTATCGTGGGATTGCTTCCCTATGGACAACAAATTGGTCGTTTACAAGTCTAATGTCTACAAATATCTGTCCAGTAATCCTCTGAATTAATCAAACATCGTTCTCAATCCTTGACAGGGCTGTTCCATCATTCAACTGACCCTCTTATTAACCATTATTCTCGAGTGGCGTTTGGTCTTGCTAACTGGTGAACCATTAGTATTAAAATAATTAATGGCACTTCTGCATTTTATGGAAACAACGAATTTATTTGTTTTCATTTCAGAAAAGCTCCAGTAGCGCCAGCGGAAGACAACTCTTTATTGATCGAATTTCTCGGGAATTATTAATTAAAAACCAACGCAAATAAAAAAATGAAAATATTAAAATTAAGTAATAGAACATTGATTGAAGTGTTAATGTTTTTTTTTTAAATTAAATTAAAACAGTATGTTTCTTCAATTGTGTTTTTTCTTAATTGAATTAAAACAGTATGTCGTTCAAATGTTTTTTAATATAAAATTAAAACAGTATATTTTTTCAAAGGTTGTTTTTAAAATTAAATTAAAACAGTATGTTCTTCAATTGTGTTTTTCTTAATTAAATTAAAACAGTATGTTTTTCAAATGATTATTTTAATTAAATTAAAACAGTATGCTTTTCAATTGTTTTTTTTCTTTATTAAATAAAAACAGTATTTTTTTCAATTGTTTTTTTCTTAATTAAATAAAAACAGTATTTTTTTCAATTGTTTTTTTCTTAATTAAATTAAAACAATATTTCTTTCAATTGTTTTATTTCTTAAATAAATTAAAACACTATTTTTTCAATTGTTTTTTGGGTAACACAAACAGTTTAAAATGCAGATATGCCCACATGTTTGCTATATTATCAATGAACTTACCGTTTTGAAAAAAAAAACCTTTAAAAAGATACTGTTGATTTTCATAAGTTTTGAGTCCTTAAAAACTGTTCGTGTTACCCCAAAAAAACAAATTGAAAAAACATGACTGTTTTAATTTAATTAAAAAAAAAAAACACATTTCAATAAATGTTTTATTAATTAATTCTAATTTTTGAATTTGCGTTATTCCTTAATTAATGATTCCGGAGAAATTCTTTCTATAGAGGATTGTCTGCCGCTGACGCTACTGAAGCTCTTCTCAAATGAAAACAAATAAATTCGTTGCGTCCCTAAAATGCAGAAGTATCGACTTAATTAAGCCTTCCACAAGCCGATTTAATTCTATCTGCGTGTTTAACAGTGGATATCGATTTATATACTAAATGTGAGTTAATCAACGTTTTTGAAGTTTTTTTTTCCTATATAGTTTTTAAAATAACCCCATTTTACTTCGTCTAATTCGTCATAATTTGCAATTAACTGACCAAGTGACTCTTCTTTTACTACTTTTTTTAATCTATTTCTATTATCATTGTGTAGTTTGATCGAACGCTCTTACTTTGTACGATATCAATTACTTTCACTTCCGTCACTCTATCCCTATCTCTGTTTATTCACAGTCGAAGGTAATACAGAAAAAAATAATTAAAAAATTAGAATAGTCTATTATGAAAAAGGGGAATATTACTATGGGTCAGTGGGGTGAAGAGGTCCGGCATTTTCCTGCTCGTGTAGGGCCAACTCCTTGAATGTATGTCCTAACGATAGAAGTATAAGTGTTAGTTTTAAAAATATTGATAAAGCTTGATTATGATTGGATAACCCTCCCTCAATTTGGATGTCTGAAGCCAGACCTCAGCCCCATCCTTCCTGTGGACGCAAGTGGCACTAGTAAGAATATTCTTTAATCCGTAGCTGAGAGGGAAAGAGAAAAAAGGAGAGATAAAGAAAGAGAGAGGGTGGGGGGATAGAGTAAAAGAGGGGGGCGTAGATACTGAGCAGTAAAAGACTAATTTGGGGCATTCTCTCTTAATTTCTTTTATATTAAATCTTTTTTTCTGAAACCGTTTTTTTCTTCATTCTAACAATCTAACCCGAGCTGAGTGAGCCACCGGGTGACATTTTTCTAAGGTTATTTTTAATTTAAGCGTGAAAAAATCCGAACCAACCGACTGAAAGACAGAGCCTCTTATATAAATGCTTGGTCGCATCCAACACTAAAATAATATCAAAATAATCGAGGCTGGAGGAGAAGAACACAATTATTTTGTTCGTTCGAGCAAACCCCAAATCGATACCGGAGATACGAATTAAAATGCCCTCATTAACGAAAATCAATAGCGTTTTTTTTTTCGATTGCCGATTCTTTTTTTACATATACGACGGTCATTAAATAAACTAGCAAATATATGTTCCCTCTGGTCACATATCTTGGCTAGCCTCGGAGTATCTAACCATCTATCTATGGAGTACTGTTGTATATTGTGGCTGGTAAATCTTTGTCCCATTTGAGGGTTCTTGATAAGGTGCAGAAACGTATCTCTAATTTGATTTTTCTTGGCCTTTTGGCTGAGATCAAAGTGTAGTATCTGTTCCGATGGATACTACACCCCATAAACTGGTAATGTCTTGGCCTTCAGGGCTTGATTTACGCCGCTTTATGGGTCGGTCCTGTGCAGTTCTAGGAGATCCACTCTCCCAGGCTTTGCCTCCCCTCTTGGGGAGGCGTAAGTTTATTGCTTACTGCTTGAGGTGCCCCTACCGGGGAATGCCGACGGGCTACCCAGGCATTTTTTAATGGCCAGAGTGCTCACTTTCTCGGACGCTGACTTTACAAACCCCACTTTCCCGACCCGACCGTGAGTCACATCTTACTTGTGGGAGTAAGATAAAACTGACCTTGTGCCTAACCTCCTGGAGAGGAGGTAAATAAATACTCTTTCTTCTTCTCGGCCCCCTCTCTCTCACAAACGTGATGTTGCTAGTCTCAATCTTTTCTATAAATTCTATTATGGCATGTGTTCATCTGAATTATGTTATATATTCCCTGCTTCTTTTGTTACAGCTTGTTTTACTTGTTGGTCTAGTGGTCTCCATCGATTCGCTAGTTTGATATTTCATTGTAATACAGCTTCCTATTCCAGTAGCTTATTTCCAAGAAGCACAGACTTGTGGAACTCTCTTCCTGCTGACTGTTTTCCTCCTACTTATAACCCTGGTATTTTCAAGACTAAGGCCAATAGGCATCTCCTGTCTTTTCGATAATCATATTTGTTCTTGTTAGTTCCTTACATCAAGTGGCTTTGTGCCTTGTTTAGAGCGATTTCCATTAAAAAATCATGACGAACAACCATATAATACACCACAAAGGAAGAAATAATCCATGGCAAGATGGTGTCATGACGAACGAATATATTATACACTCCCCCACCTTTTCCCCAAAAGGAGACAATGCCTGGGAGGAGTGTATCACGGCGAAGGAACTTATACTTTACTAACCCCGCAGTAGGGGGGGGGTAATGTCTGTGAAGATGGTTTCAATACAACAGAAAATATACTGCAATAGCACCCAAAAGGAGAAGGTAATGCTCTGGAGGATGGCTTAGTTCAACCGAACATATACTACACTACTTCTCAACTCCTACCACCTTAAATCGGAGTAATACATGAGAGGAGCGTATCAAGACAACAGAACAGATCTTACACGACTTCCTCCCATAAAAAGGAGAAGGTAATGATGGTATTATGCCGGACGAAAATAGACTATACTACCCCCCCCCTAAAGAAGGAGGTAATACCTGGAAGGATAATCACTTAAGAACAGAATAGATACTACAATATCCTCTAAAATAGAATGTGATGCATGTGAGGATGTTTCCATCGCAATAGAACATATATTACAATATCCCTATAAAAAGAAAAACATGATGCTTAGAAGGATAGTAACAGAATACACCACACTACTCCCCCAAGAAAAATAAG
>OY744552.1:972500-977500 GCA_963556195.1 Sepiola atlantica | reverse complement strand
GATAGTTTATAACTGCTGTTGGTCGATAACATCGACATGCCAGCGTCGCAGATTATGTACATATCTGTATAAATAAGAATAATTATATATATATATATGATTATTTATATATATATATATATATATATATATATATATATATATATATATATATATATATATATATATATATACGAGACCTGTCTAAAAAGTATCCGACCTTAGGCCAGAAAATATATTTTAAATACATGACGGGATTGGGACCCTAATCCCATTCAAAGTAGACCCCTTGTGCTTGCACTCACTTAGCCCACTGATACATCCACTGCTGGAAACACCTCTGGAAGTCTTCTTTTGGAATGGTGTTCATCTCCGCCGTCGCGTTAGATTCAGCAGGTGGTTGGGAGAAGATACGAGGTGTAACACAAATTAAGCAGTGGTTCAACCGATTAAAAAATGGCCGCATATCAGCGCACAGTGACCAGCATTGTGGCAGGCCCCAAACTGCTCGAAGTGCTGCTGTTGCTGAGAGGGTTCGAATAAAGAGATACTGTGGAACGCGACGGCGGAGATGAGCATATATAGGTTTCCCCACATGTTTTCACCCAAAAATTAACCAGTAGGGTTTTTTCAAGACACTTTAATCTAATAACTTTTTACTCTTTTTGAATTTTTCTGATGATTTTGTAGTGTTACAGAGACGATATTGACATGGAAATGTTGTTTGGCTCACGACAAATGAAACGGACCGTAAAAAATATATCACAGAAATGTCTTGTTTTTTGGAAATGTGAAAAAATAAAAATAAAAATAATAAAATAAAAACATGGTTATTGGAATATAAAATGAACCTGACTTATATATATATATATATATATATATATATATATATATATATATATATATATATATATATAGAGAGAGAGAGAGAGAGAGAGAGAGAGAGAGACGAAAACACAGCTATAGCAGATACAAAATACACATTTTCATTAAACATTTTTGACAGTAAATACTGGCTAATGAAAGTAAACATAGTAGAAAGAAAGATACACGATAATAAAACGGAGTAGGAGGAAAGAGAAGAAGGGAGAGAGAGAGAGAGATAGATAGATAAAGAAAGAGACAGACAGACAGACAGACAGACAGACAAAAATATATATTCATTAAGAAAACACATTTTACCATTTTTTAAAGTTTTACAAAAACGAAAATACTGAGGAATATTTATTAACAGATCAAATGTTCTGTTCCCGGGTTAAGATAAAAGTGTAGCATCGATTCTGTTTCATGGACCATCCTCCTAGGCATTACACCCTCTTTTCTGAGGGTAGACGAGTTTATTGCTTGTCGGCTAAGGTGCCCACATTTGTGAGGAAATGCCGATGGCAGTTATATAAGTTGTACATTTGTACCCGTTCAGGGTGTATTTTTGGGGGGAGCTGGATGTTTTCCATATTGAAAGTGACCTTTTTTTAAGTGTGCTCTCATGAGGAGGCAAGTGCACATGGGCAAATGTAGACAAAAAGAAAGAAAGAAAAACGTAATACCCATAAAAATACAAAAACAATAATAATAATAAAAAGAAGAAGAAGACGAAGAAGAAAAAGAAAAAGAAGAAAAAGAAGATAAAGAAGACGAAGAAGAAAAAGAAGAAGAAAAAGAAGAAAAAGAAGAAACAGAAGAAGAAGAAAAAGATGATGGAAGAAAAAAAAAGAAGAAATGAGAGAGTTATAGTGTGTGGGGGTGTTTGAGAGAAAGAGATAGAGAGAGATAGAGAGAGGGTATGTGTGTGTGCGTGTGTGTGCATGTGTGTGCGTGTTGTGTATGTGCGCCAGAGATGGAGAGGGGTGAGCGGCGAAGCATTTTCTTTTAGGATTTCCATATCCGAAGGAACTGTAATAACATTCAAAAGAAAGAAAAAGATCATCATCATCATCATCATCATCATCATCATCATCATCATCATCATCATCATCATCATCATCATCATCATCATCATCATCATCATCATCATCATCATCATCATCATCATCATCATCATCATCATCATCATCATCATCATCATCATCATCATCATCATCATCATCATCATCATCATCGACAACGACAACGACAATGATAATAATAATAATAATAATAATAATAATAATAATAATAATAATAATAATAATAATAATAATAATAATAAATAAAATAAAATAGATAAACAAATAAATAAAAAATAAAATTTTAAAAAATATATAAAAAAATGTTACCAGCCTAGGCTGTAACAACACAAAATATTTGCATAGGGTCAAGGAGGATGAGAAGACTGAGGAGGGACAGCACAAACCAGACCTCCACTGGAAGTGCAGAGAGTGCTGGGACCTTAGGGAAGCTTATTGCCACCCAAATCTCAGAGAAGACAAATGGTCCTTACCAGCGAGAAGTCAATGGTAAACGGCTGTTGAGATATTGCAAGGTTATTTGCGGTGGCTATCAAAAGAGGTGGAGAATGCTGGAAATATGGGGAGACTTGTTGTCACTCAGACTCCAGGACATACCACCGGCTGTCAGTGAGCAATCACTGATGATCTGTGTGAGAACTCCTAGTGAGTGTAAATAATAATAAAGCTATCTGGGAAAATCTGGAGATATTTGTTGTCACTCGGAATCCAGGGAAGAGCACCTGTTTTTTCGCGGCCAGCGATATTTCGTAATGATTCGTGTGAAAACTCTTAGCGGTGAGACAAGAGCAACATAAAACGTCAGGAAAAAGAAGAGAGAGAGAGAGAGAGACATAGAAAAAGAGAGAGAGAGACATAGAAAAAGAGCGAGAGAGCGAGAGAGAGCGAGAGAGGGTGAGAGAGGAAGAGAGAGAGGGAAGGAGAGGGAGAGAGAGGGAGAGAGATAGAGTGATGGAGAGAGGGGGTAAGGAAGGAAAGAGATAGAGAAAGAGAGAGAGAGGGGGGTAAGGAGAGGGGGGAGAGAGAGGGAGAGAGAGAGAGAGGGGAACAGAGAAGGAGGGAGAGAGGGAGGGAAAGAGAGAAGAAGGGGGGGGGATAGAAATAGAGGGAGAGAGAGAGAAAGAGAGAGAGAGGGAGATATACATATATATATATATATATAGAGAGAGAGAGAAAGATAAAGAGAACGTGAGAGGGGGGAGCCAGAGAGAGGGATGGAAAGTTAGATACAGAGGGAGAGAGAGAGAGAGAGAGAATGATAGAGATATATAGAAAGGGGAGAGAGAGGTTAAAATAGATACAGTTTTTTTCGTCATTTTGAAATGCCAAGAAACATGATTGGCGCAAAAAAGAAAAGAAATCACAGACACAATAATACGTGAAAGGGACGAAAAGAAGGGAGAGAAGCAGCGAGATAGGGAGAGATAGATAGATAGATAGATAGATAGAGAGAATGAGCGAGAGAAAGAGAGAGAGAGAGAGAGATGAAGAGAGTGAGTGAGTGTATATATAGAGAAATTAAAATATAGAAAGTTTATTTGCGTAATATCGAAATACCAAGCAAAAAAGAAAGAAAACACAATAATACGTAAAAGAGACGGAAGGAAGTGAGTGAAGCCGCGATATATATATATATATATATATATATATATATATATATATATATATATATATATATATATATATAGAGAGAGAGAGAGAGAGAGAGAGAGAGAGAGAAGGGGGGAGAGAGAGAGGGAAAGTTGACAAGGACAGGGCAAAAAGAAAGAGGGATAGAGAGTAAAAAAGAAAGAAAGAAAGAGAGAGAGAGAGGACACACAGAGAGACAGGGAGAGAGAGAGGGAGAAAGAGAAAGAAAGAAAGAAAGAAAGAAAGAGATAGGGACAAAGAGAGAGATAGAAAGAAATACAGAGAGACAGGGAGGGAGAGAGAGAGAGAGAGAGTATTTTCTTATCCAGAAAGAATATTACGAAGCCAAAGAAAGAATGAACATAAAAACGGGCAGAATATAAAACCGAAAAGTAAAAGGAAGAAAAGAAACGAGAGAAAAAGAGAGAGAGAAGGATAGAAAGAGAACTAGAGAGAGAGAGAGAGAGAGTGAGAGAGAGAGAAAGGGGAAAGAGAGAGAAAACAAGAGAAAGAGAGAGAGAGAGGGAGAGAGAGAAAGAGACGGATTGAAAGTGGCTGTGCACTATGACGTGTAACACTTATGGGAAATTTCATTACTAACAAATGAGACATTTCCAACATTCAGGTCTATCCAAAAAAACTTCGGACTTTTTTTCGCTCCGCGGACATTCAGATATTGCAAGGTAGGTGCGCGATGACTCCCGCCTTTCATCGACTTTCTTTCTCTTTTTCCTTTCATTTCTTTTCCTCTTTTTCTTTGCGTTTCTTCGTCCTGTTTTCTTTCAGCTCTCTCGTCATTCACACTGCCTTTCACTACCCCATCGACCCCACCCCATCGACCCACCCCATCGACCCCTCCCCAACCCTTCCACCCAACCGTAATCACGCTCCCCCGTCCCACTTCCTCCCCCCTTTTTTCTTTTGCTTTTCTTTTTTTTATTTTGATTTCGGTGGATGAGGTTAGGATGGGATGGTGGTGTCGATGATGCTGAGTTTAAAGTTGGAGGGAGTTTTTTTTTTTAATGCTTTTGTGCTATTTATTTGTTTATTTCGTTGCGTTATTTCGTATTTCGTGAAGTTTTTATTTTCTTCCCTTTTCTGTGATTTTGCAGATATATTTCCTCTGTTGCCTTTTTTGTTTTCTTTGCTTATGGAGTTGTCGTACGCGACACACGTGCACACATACACACGTGCATATATATATATATATATATATATATATATATATATATATATATATATATATAGATAGATATTCATGATGTTTATATATATAATATAAACATCATATATATATATATATATATATATATATATATATATATATATATATATATATATATGTGTGTGTGTGTGTGTGTGTGTGTGGTTGTGTACATATATGATGTTTTCCGGTACATAATTGATATAATGATTTTTCTCTGACGATATGATGTTAGAACAAGT
>OY744552.1:950000-970000 GCA_963556195.1 Sepiola atlantica | reverse complement strand
TTTTTTACTGTTTATTTTATCTGAATGGATTTGTTGTGGACTTTATTTATATCTCTATGAATTAGGCGCAGGTTATATTAAAGTTGCAATTGAAATTGTCATTGGTGAAAAATACTCTTTAAACGATATATACATATAATATATATATATATATATATATATATATATATATATATATATATATATATATATAACCCTACTGAAAGATAAAACACGTGTCTGTGAATGATAATATATATATATATATATATATATATATATATATATATATATATGCACGCAACATCTCCATATTTATAGACGCTCATTTAAAAGTCGTATATTATTAGCCGTTAATAAGACTCAACATTTTAAAGACATACTTGTAAAGACACTACTATATACGATTAACACCGCCTGAAGATTATTTGACGAATCAAATCGAAAGTACTCGCGAGAAAGAAAAGAAAAAACGTAACATTCACCAATTTGATCGAAATACTAAATGAACGATTCGGAAGGTTGTAAAAAATTAAAAAAACCTTAGCAAGCCCAATAACACTCCTTGTCAGTTAATAATAGTGTGTGCGTAAACATATATATATATATATATATATATATATATATATATATATATATATATATATATATATATTTCTCTCTTAATATATATATATATATATATATATATATATATATATATTAAGAGAGAAATATATATATATATATATATATATATATATTTCTCTCTTAATATATATATATATATATATATATATATATATATATATATATATATATATATCTATATACATGCATGTATATATATATATGCATGCAAACACACACACACATATATATACATATATATATATATATATATATATATATATATATATATATGTATATATATTGCGTATCCAACTATCGTGTGTTCGTTCCTGTAAGTTTAAGTAAAATCTTTGACATACCGTTGATAACGAGATGCTGATTTGTTTACATTATTTCTCGTTCACGACACAGGGGGTATACCCGTATATTCTTGATATTGTTAATGTTTAAATTTTTTTCTTCCAACGCAAATTTCGTCCGAGTATCTAACGTACGTGTACGAAAAACGTTAGCGACAAGTGGTGGTTATGGGCGCTTATATTTTGATGTGGATAGAACCAGCCAGCATGGTGCATCAAATACAATTTGGTTCCTGTTTTGTTTTTGAGTAGTAAGCTGTTCGCTTTCTGTCACACACGCACACACACACGCACGAACGAACGCACGTACACACACACACACACACACACACGCACGAAAGCACACACACACAGACAAACAGGTGTCCGTGGATAATTATATATATACTAGCTTTATCGGCTCGCTATCGGGTGGCAAATTTTACTTGGCCTTTTGGCTAAGAGCAAAGTGTAGTATCTGTTCCGATGGATACTACACCCTACAGACCGGTATCGTGTTGATCTTTGGGGCTCGATGACGCCGGTCTGTGGGTTTGTCCTGTGCAGTTCTAGGAGGTTCACTCTCCCAGGCTTTGCCTTCTCACTCTTTGAGAAGGGGTTAGTTTATTGCTAATCGCCTGAGGCGCCCCTACCGGGGAATGCCGACCGGGCTGCCAAGGCATTCTTTGACGGTCATAAGTGCTCTTCCTCTTGGGTGCTGACTTATCAAATTCCACTTTCCGACCATGTGTCACATTTTACTGCTGTGGGAGGAAGATAAATATCGCTTCGCAAATTTTACTATTTTATTCATTTTTTAAATTATTTTGTCCTTTAGTCCTCACATTTCATGAGCGATGTTTCTGACCAAAGGGGGAAGAATTGCTGTTTCCTTGGTTGGAATCTATCTATCTAACACTTATCGTTGGCAGGTTTTTGCCGTTGAAGTGGTAATTTTTTTTAGCTCTGTACATCAAGTGGCTTCATGCCTTGTCTGGAACGGTTTCCATTAAGAAAAAGAACAAAGAAAAATAATTTAAGAGGAAAAGAGAGAGGAAGACAGATAGATAGAAAGGGAGAGAGGAGAGAGGGACGAAGAGAAAGAAAGAGATCGATAGAAAGCAGTCAGCTTCTTTCTGACCTCTCGTATCTATCGGTATATCTTTCTTTTCTATTGACTTTAATTGCTCGCCTTAAAAATTAACCATAAAAGATTTCAAGAAATATATTAGTAATCAATCCATTTTTATTTTTTTTATTAAGTGTCATGACTTATCAAGGCCAGAAGGCCTCTCGAGGTGGACGATGAGACAACACCGTGATGATTGGTAATGATGGAAGTTTGGCAGAATTTGATTATTTAGTAGAACGGCTTCACAAGAATTTGTTTACATTTGACTTGAAAACGACAATGTTGTAGTAAGCTGAGAGGCATCCCCTCGGTATCGAGTTCCATAGACGGGTAGTTCTAGGTAAGAAACTTTGTTCATGGAAGTTTCGTTTAGTCCTAGACACAGAGAGGGAGAAATGGAAATTACTGACAGTGGTTGTAGCTAGATGAGTATTTGTTGTAAATGTTTTAAAGAGGGGATCACAGATTGAAGCTCAGCCGAGCGCGTGCTATCAAAATAACGATAGAGTAGAGAAAGACTAGCAACGTGAGAAAGAGGTAGTAGGGAGGAGAAGAGGACATCGTCCACTAGATTTTGATGTCAGTTTTGTACTCTGTCAAGGGGAGAAAGGGTGGTATGAGCAGTACCTCCCCTAATATGACAACATTAATTCATCCTACTACGTATTTCGCTCTTACACAGGGAGAAGATTGCGTCAGGAGTGAGATACTTTCTGGAGCGATAGAATGATCCAACGATTTTCCCAGCGACCTTGGCAACAGATTTGATATATCCCGATCAGGCAGATACAAGAGTTCGGAAAGATGAGAGGGTATTGCTTTACTCCTCTCCAGGAGTTAGGCACAAGGCCAGTTTTTATCTTACTTCCACAAGTAAGATGTGACCCAAGGTCGGGTCGGGAAAGTGGGGTTTAAAAATTGCCTGGGCAGCCCCGTCGGCATTCCCCGCTAGAGGCGCCTCAGGCAGTAAGCAATAAACTTACTCCTCCTCAAAGAGGGGAGGCGAAGCCTGGGAGGGTGGACCTCCTAGAACTGCACAGGACAAACCCATAGACCGGCGTAAATCAAGGCCCGGAGGCCAAGACAATACCAGTCTATGGGGTGCAGTATCCATCTGAACAGATACTACACTTTGATCTTAGCCAACCAAATGAGAGGGTAGCTGACTGCTTTCTCTCGCTCTCTTTCTCTCCACCATCTCTCCTATCTCTCTATATTTCTTTCTATCTATATCTCTTCCTCTCTCTCTTCCTCTTTAATTCTTTTTTTTTAAATAGAAATCGCTCCAGACAAGGCATGAAGCCACTTGATGTAAAGATCTAAAAAATATTACCACTTCAACGGCAAAAACATAACAACGATAAGTGTTAGATTGATAGATTCCCATCCAGCAAACAGCAATTCTTCTCCCTTTGTCAGAAACATCGCTCATGAAATGTGAGGACTAAAGGAGAACATCATTTTAACAATGAATTAAATAGTGTGAATTGCGAAGCGATAGCGAGCTAGCAAAGAAAACTAGTATATATATAATTATCAACGGACACCTGTTTGTCTGTGTGTGTGCGTCCGTACGCGCGTGTGTGTGATGTGTGTGTGCGTGTGTGTGCGTGTGTGCGTGCGTGTGTGACGAAAACGAATAGCTTACTACTTAAAACAAAAAAGGAACCACTTTAGGTCTAAAGTGTTTCAAAATCAATAATAATTATCGAATAATTAGTTTAGGAGTGAATCCTTCATATACAGTATATACAGAGAGAGAGAGAGGGGGAGAGGAAGAGAGAAAGAGAGAGAGAGGGAGAGGGATAGAAATGGAGAGAGAGAGGGGAGAGGGATAGATAAAGATATATATATATAGAGAGAGAGGGAGAAATAGATATAGAGAGAAAAAGAGAGATAGAGAAAGAGAGAGATAGAGCTAGAGAGAGAGAGAGATAAAGATAGAGAGGGAGAGAGAGGGTGCGATAGAGAGGAAGAGGGCGAGGGAGACGGATATATATATATATATATATATATATATATATATATGTGTATAGATAGAGAGAGAGAGAGAGAGATAGGGAGAGAGAGAAGTGGCGTGGTTACAAGTTACACCGCAGACTGTGAGCAAGGCGTGACGGTTTCAAACTCTATCCGAGCTACTGCATAACTTTATGGAAAAATCACTTCAGAAACGGCACGAAACCACTTGATATAAGGATTTCAAAATTACGAAAGATTATTATGATAATACCAGGAGATGCTTATTGTTCTTAGTCTTGAAAAGAGCAAGTCTTTATGTAGGAGGAAAACAGTCAGCAGGAATAGAGTTGCACAAGCCTGTAGTTCTTAGAAATAAGCCACTGGAATGGGAAGCTGCATTACAATGATTGATCAAAACAGTGAATTGGAGAAGACCAATAGATCAACGATTCAAACGAGCTGGAATAAAGGAAGCAGGCAATAGATCAGATATTTGTGAGGAAAACATGCCGTAATTGTATTTATGAAAAAGACTGAAATGAGCAATATCATGTCTGCGAGAAAGAGAGTGACGACAAGAAGAAAGGGTGGATACCCTAGAAAAACGTATGAATCCATATATCCTCCCTCAAGCTATGGATCAATGGTTTTGTAGACTAAACTCTCAAATCGATTTTCTTTTTATTTTCAAATTATCAAATTACATTTAGGTTAATAAGTTGTGTTGGTATAATACTGATTACTCGACAGTAGTTTGAACTCTCTCTTCGGATCGGAGTTCCGTTGGCGTCTATCCCCCGCGGTAGTAGTTTCTCAGTGGAAATTTCCAGTATCTTATTTACCTCCTCTCCAGAAGGTAAGACACAAGGTCAGGTGTGGGTTTTGATGAAAGTGTTTCTGTAGAACGAACTGGATTAGAACCCGGCACACTCAGGTCATCAGTCCGTGTTGTTAACCACATGCCTGGCTATGGTTAAGAATTT
This sequence comes from Sepiola atlantica, assembly GCA_963556195.1. NCBI lineage: Eukaryota > Metazoa > Mollusca > Cephalopoda > Sepiida > Sepiolidae > Sepiola > Sepiola atlantica. The sequence continues at coordinate 964,994 of OY744552.1, read as the reverse complement.
CTCATTTGAAAGATACCAGTAAGTAGATCTCTTACTCGTCTCATTATTTGATGATATTGTCTGCATAAACGCAATGATACATCTTCGGTTTTGCAACATTTGGTTTATAAATAGGTTAAAATAAAACCATCCAGCTCGTAGGGCTTCATAGGTGCATTGCGAGTATTCTGCTCGTTGCTTGCTGTAGGTTCTGTGAAGTCTCTCCACTAAGTCACATCCCTGTGTTGGCACCCGTAAAAGAACCTCGCTGGTGTTCTTTTTGATCAAGGCTGAGATCTGAGGAAGGTGTCCGTCAAGATGCTCTCTCGTGGGATGCTGCCCCCAAGAAATGTTTATGGCTGCCATGGAGGCAGCATGTCTTCTATGTATTTATTCCCATTCATGTTACCTGTGAATGTTAGGCTGAAGAGTTTGAACGTTGGACTCTCATATAGGGTGTTATTTTCCATGGCAATCAGCGGTTAAAAGGTTTCTTGTAGTTGTTGAAGGAAATGAGCTTTGTCTTAGCAGCATTAAGTGTTACCATCTATTTATGACCCCATTCCACTACAGACTGGATGTCACTTTCTATCTTGTAACGTCAAGCCCAGGCCTTGTTGATTCGTACCCTTAGTTCAGTGACTGTGAAACTTTGCAACTTTTCTACCAAGATAGGTAAAATCGTTGACATTTTTTTAGACAAGTCCCAATTGGGAAAGAGATAAATAAAAAAGCCCAATGTCATTTCCCATTTCTTCGGTTTTATTCATGTACCACCACTTTTAGAAACCACCACTTTTATTTGTATAATTTTGGTTATTCGGACTACATTTCTCATCATGAGTGTTATCATCACAACGTTTCGGCCGCTATAACTTCCGGCCTTCTTCAGGTGTATCTCTTCAGACTCGGCAATATTTCTGTCGAACTCGGGAATCTGGACGGAATTTCGAACGAATCTCTTTATTTAATCCACGCGGGTTGCATGCCCTTGTTTCGCCAGCGATGACTGGGAGAAGTCTTCAGTAATTCGCAATTCTTCTGAAGAAGGCCGGAGGTTACAGCGGCCGAAAAGTTGTGATGATAACAGTAAAGATGAGAAATGTAGTCGGAATAACCCAAATTATGCAAATTCTAAATCCTCATCTAAAAAATTTAGAGACATAATACCACTTTTATTATATTAACCCATCACTTTTATTAAAACAAAATACTATTTGGTCACAACTTATCAAGACCAAGAATTACTTGAAAATAAGCGCTAATAAGACTGAATTGATTATCAGCCGAAAGATGAGTAACATTATGAGAGTACTAACATTGATCAATGGTATGAACTGATTATTAATTATGGGGTGGTCTTAGCATGCTGATGCAGCATTGTCTTCTCAAATCCTTTGGTAAAAGTCCAGGTGCTACTTCTATATACAAGACCTGATGAAACAATGGCTTGAAGGAAGTAACGTTCCATTTTTGTAGGTAGGTTTGACCTCCAGATTTTTTTTGCATCGCTCAGTTTAGCCTAGTCGTTGCTGATTCGCACACTTAGTTCAATTGTAATGGTGCAATTTTGCTTTGCAACTTTACTGCCAAGACAACTTTTAAACAAGTCGCATTTAAGGAAGATATGTTTACATATCGAATCAGGAGAATGCTCTGTTTTTGCTGGTGTCAGCAAAACAGCGCAATGCAATTTTGCCATTTCTTCAAGACAGTGTAGTTTGGCTTCTGCTTGTTTAGATGTGTCTACAATAAGTGCTAGATCATCAGCATAAACTTTTTTTTAGCTTTCTTTGCAGGATACCTACTATCTCTTGCAGATACTAATGTCAAACTTGGCCTTTGTATCTTTGTATCTGTTCCGATGGATACTGCACCCCATACTGGTGTTGTCTTGGCCTTCGGGTCTTGATTTACGCCAGTCAATGGGTCTGTCCTGTGCAGTTCTGGAAGGTCCACCTTCCCAGGCTTTGCCTCTCCTCTTTGGGGAGGAGTAAGTTTATTGCTTACTGTCTGAGGCGCCTCTACCGGGGAATATCGACGGGGCTGCCCAGGCAATTTTTAAACCCCACTTTCCCGACCCGACCTTGGGTCACATCTTACTTGTGGGAGTAAGATAAAAAACTGGCCTTGTGCCTAACTCCTGGAGAGGAGTAAATCAATACTCACATACGGGGGATATAGTCAAGAAAGATTATAAACAGAAACAGAGCTATAGTATACCCCCGTTTATAACTTATCATTCAGTTCTTAGCATTCTGGTGTACACACTGTCTATTTTGCTTCTTCGATATTTTGTTATTACCTTCAAAGAAGTCTCTTTTTATCTTGGTAGGAATGTTTGACTTCTAATTAAAAAAAAAACAAACTTAGTTCACCCCAAACAAGGCAAGTTGCCACTGTAGACGTAAAGGGCTACTGAGAATAAGGGTGAACATTTTGGGGGACATCCTAAATCAGTAGCTGTACAGCGAGATGCTTTTTCACATTAGTTTTACATTTTTTCATGTTGGTCTAGTGGGGGAAACAGGGAGCAGAGAGGAAGTTCCAAGGGCCGGCATCTCGAGGAAGGAAGCTATTGGAGTAGATGGCTCTCCGACATCTGGGGACCTCCACAGTGAATGCACGTAACAAAAGTTTCGAAGCAACCCATTCGTCTCCATATAAACGCAGATAGCAGAATCCTATCCTTCGACTTCCTCGACAAACTCCTCCTCACTTTTTCTTGTCTGTCATTGGCGGCGCTCAGCGCAATAGAAAACTCTAAAAAGAAAAAAAAAATGTCCCCCACAAATTATTCTAAATTATTACTGAAAAAAAAAAACAGAACATTTTGACAGTTTGAAATAGCAAATAACAATAAAAATTACCCCCCCACAAAAAAAAACGTTAAAAATTCTCAAATGAAAAAAAAAATACTAGAAATTTATTTGTTTTAACAGTTGTTTTGTTACAAAAATAAAAACAATTTTTTTTATTAACAGCGATTTCGCTATGTTTTGTTCGTTTTTATTTTTGTTACTTGCTATCTTTCTTGAAATTAAAACTGAAAAAATACGACGCAGCAAAGTATCGAAGTTATCGGCTGCCACTATTCGGCTCGGCATCCCTCGCGTGTTTACGTAGCATGCCCGAACGCTGCCGATGCGTAGTTCACGGAAACTGGTTCATCTTCGATAGAGTACCATGTATATGTATATATATATATATATATATATATATATATATATATAGAGAGAGAGAGAGAGAGAGAGAGAGAGAGAGAGAGCATTTTGTTGTTTTGTTTTACGGCATTTCTACCCTTTTCGGGTTATTTAATGCCGAATCCGGTCATTTTAGAAAAAAAATCGTTTATATGCTTCAAGTTCTTTATATTTTCAATTATTTATTTATGGTGCTTGTTCTTTTTTGTCGTTTTTTATGGAAGTCGCTCCAGACAAGGCATGAATCCACTTGATGTAAGGAGCAAAAAGAAATACTACTTCAAGGTAAAAACTAGCCAACGATAAGTGTTAGATGGATAGATTACGACCAAGAAAACAGCAATTCTCCCCCCTTTGTCAGAAACCTCGCTCATAGAATGTGAAGACTGCAGCACAAAAGAAGGGAAGCAAGAGTGACGAAGCTGCCGAAAGTAAACCCACGTTCCAATTTCTACTCTCATAGCTTTACGGCATATCAAGCCTTTTAAGATTTGTTAATGCCGAAGTATCTATAGATAGATATATAGATATGAATATCAAGGCTTTTACAAACACCAAAGAAGACTCACCTTCCATTCTTAAACTCGAATTAGAAAAACCAATGCAAATATAATACAATGGTTAAGATTTAATAAGAATATGCAGAGTGATGCCTTTACTGACACCAAAGGCTGCTCATCTGCCTTTCTCGAAGCCGAACGGAGTACAGCACATAGAATTCCTAATGTGCTAACCATTGGGACGATCCCAGCATCACGCAGGGTTTTGTTCTGATCGTATTCAGCGCGCCCCATTAGTTGAAAACACATAAATTCGCGTAACGCGCGAGTGGATTTGTGTCAGGGCGTGGGCGGAACGATAGACAGTTTTTTGTTGCCTTTGTTGGTTTCGCTAATACTGATTACAATCAATCAATCATGCCTTCTTAACTGACTCGCCGTGTATCGATCTCTTCGCCGCCGTTGTCAAGATCCATCGATGTTTGCAAGCATTTTGTTCAATTCGTACAACGTTTCGCTCAAATGTATACCTACTTCGTATCTATAAAAGGCGAGAGAAATAAAAAAGCTGTGAACTAGGCTTTTTAGTTAAATGATATGACGTTTCGATTGACTGCAGACCTTCTTCATATACTAATATTACTTTATGTTTCGTGTATATCTACTTGTGTATCCATCCACCCATCGATGTGTGAGACTTTTTTTAATATATCTCATTTCAATTTTTCGCTTTTCTCTTTTTTCCGTATAGCACTTTAATTGTATTTTCCGTGGGTATTGCGGGTAGGAGTGTGCATCGTAGACACTAGTATATGCGCATTATGATACAATGCAGTTCATTTTGCAAGGAAACGCGATATATATATATATATATATATATATATATATATATGTGTGTGTGTGTATGTTATTTATCTACCTCCCATAGCGGTAAGATGTGACACAAGGTCGAGAAAGTGGGATTTGATAAACCAGCGCCCGGGAAGGTGAGCACTCTGGCCATTAAAAATTACCTGGGCAGCCTCGTCGGCATTCCCCGGTAGGGCGCCTCAGACGATTAGCAATACACTAACCCATTCTCAAAGGGTGAGAAGGCAAAGCCTGGGAGGGTGGATCTCCTAGAACTGCACAGGACAAACCCACAGACCGACGTAAATCAAGACCGGAAGACCAAGTCTATGGGGTGCAGTATCCATCGGAACAGATACTACACTTTGATCCCGGCCAATATATATATATATATATATATATATATATATATATATATATATATATATATATATATATATATATATATATAAGCGTTCGCCATATCCCCTTGTCCATGAGAGGTTGTTACGTGATACGGAGAAATTAAGTTATACTTACGCTGAAAGCGGCGAGGGTAAACATCAAGACATTCTGATAGAACTCAACGACAGAGTCAGAGTATTGCACTGAAACTTAGGTGAATGTCTATGTTTTAATCTCTCAAACTGTGCTCGACTTTAATTTACTCAAATTTTCTTATATATATACTATTAAGGCAAGACCATTCAGCGATTGTCGGTTAGAGTGGCTCAACATGTGTCCGGATGTGTCCGCCGACATGAACTGGTCCCGTTATCCGGGTGTTCACAAGCTCAGGAGTCTGCCATAGGCGACCACCTACTGGACAAAAGAAGCTGTCGTGATCATTATTCTGATAATACATTCTCCATTGTGCACAGAGCACGACACCGCTTCCATCTGGACATATTGGAAGCCATCATCATAAATTCATGACGTCCTTCTCTCTGTAGACAAAGACAATTAAAGCATTCTCTACAGAAATTTGGCGATTCGTGGTCGTCCGCAGGTTAATATAAAATTGTTCCATTTTACTTGCGTTTTTTTATTTATATATACAATTTCGCACGTATATCACCTGTAGCCACCTGCTGGTAACTGGATTTTACACCAATTCATGGTTTTCGTGTATTTTATTTATTCTACCGACGATTCCCCTGACGAGAGTCGGTTGAAAGTCGCCTTGGGAACTTTAAGCTGGGTTTTTTTTTTAATTTTAAATTACGAATGTGTGAACTTTAGTTTTTATTCGTGAATTCCGACATCATACATAACGGTTTATATATATATATATATATATATATATATATATATATATATATATATATTTCTATTTCATTTTATATAATATGTTCCCCATACAATTCATTATTTATTTTACGGTGTGGCATCATTTTTTCTCTTCTTATATATATATATATATATATATATATATATATATATATATATATATATATATATATCTTTCGCCTGAGTAGATTTTTGTTTTTAATAACTACAAATCGAAAAATCGTCATGTCAGTGTCGCGTCTGTACATGTCTATACAAATAAAAATATTAATATATATATATATATATATATATATATATGTGTGTGTGTGTGTATGTGTGCGTGTTTGTGTGTTTGTGTGTGTGTGTTTGTGGTTGCCAGTGTCCGTGTTCGTTACTGAAATTTAGTTATTGATTAAACTGTCCACGAACAAATCTCGCTTATCTCCTGGCTTGACAATCATTGAGAGGGTCCTCCCTGTCAAAGCCTGAAGGCGGTAATGGGGCAAATAACTTTGATAATAGGCTCGCAAAGTCAATATCAGAAGATTCGAAGAATTAATTTTGTGTTTTTATGCTGATAAAATCGCCCCACTCCAAACTATCCATCCTAGTGAGTACACAGTTTTTCCAGCGCTCAGACTCTTCGTCGATAACGTATTTACATGATGGTGTTTCATATATATATATATATATATATATATATATATATATATATATATATATATATATATATAGTAAATTATGAAAATATATTTATGGCAATTAAGCTACACAGAGGCTCTCCCCGGGAAGAATCTTCACGCTAAAATGCATGGAGTTAGTTTTGCCGGATGTGTTTATATACACGGCTAGCTAGTTAACCAATCAGATTCTTTGTTCTTCTCTTAGCTAATCGTTGGGCTTCTTACGAACAAAGGTCCGGTTAGTTTTACTTCATATTTCCTATTCTGTTGTTCTGTTTTCTATGGAGTGGCCTATATCCTGGTTCTTTGTTGTGTCAACACTTACGTATCGAGCACTAAATACTGAAATTTGATACATAAAAAATATATCCCCTTATGAAATAGTAATATATATATATATATATATATATATATATATATATATATATATATATATATATATATAAATATATAGGCATTACATATTTATTGCATTTCAATTTCATTTTTCATATCCCTGTCATATCTGTCTGCGAGCCTTCTCTTTTCTTCTGCGAACCTCATGTCATGAATAGCGGCGTCCATCTTGGTTTCCGTTAACCGACAGATCGGTACAACTTCTTTTTCTTTTTGAAAAAGAGATGCTAAATGCTCTCGAAATGATCAAAGCTTTTACCATTCCATACCTTTAATATTTAGCAGTAAGTCCATTAATTTCAAGTTTATGTTAAATATTAATATATTGATTTGAGATTCATACACATATACCGTCGCGTGTCATTTATTTTTGTTCATTCCATCTTCAACCTTTCCGGTTTTCAACATTGCATTGCTCCTGCTTTTAAAACACTCAACTTCATACTTACTTATTTACCAGCAATGCTTTAGGCAAACTACCCTTTCATTGTATATATATATATATATATATATATATATATATATATATATATATATATATATATATAAAATAAGTCAGGTTCAATTTATATTCCAATAACCATGTTTTTTAATTTTTTTTTAAACTTAAAATTTTAATTATTTCGCATTTCCCAAAAAACATTCTTTGGACATGCATATTTTACGATCTGTTTATATTGTAGTGTGCCAACCAAATATTACTATATCAATATCGGCTCTTCTACTTTTCAAGATCATCAGGAAAATCCACAAAGAAGAAAAGTTCTCAAATTGACAAGTCTTGAAAAACCCTACACAACACAGTTGGTCATTTTAGGTAAAAACAAATCAGAAACAAAGGAAAAACAAAGCTTACATGTAGAAAAAATGTCAATGATGTCCTAATTACCTTTTTCCATATATATATATATATATATATATATATATATATATATAATTATTTTTATTTACACAGACATGTACAAAATCTGCGACACTGGCATTTCGATGTTATCGATCAACAGCTATTACAAACTGAGATCTCATCAGGCAGAGTTAGAATCCTAGATCATATTTTATAAACCCGGTTAAAATTCTTTGGATTACTACCCTGTGGATGTTTTACCTGGATTATTATATATATATATATATATATATATATATATATATATATATATATATATATAGAGAGAGAGAGAGAGAGAGAGAGAGAGAGAGAAAGATAGAGAAAGAGAGAAGGATAGAAAGAAAAAGAATATGAGCTTAATGTACACCAGTGTGACGTGTACAATTATTAGTAATATTTTTAATGAAGACAATTCAAGACACGTCCGTGCACCTAATCGACTTGAAAATAAAAGTGAAATGAAGAGAAGATTTGATACTTTTTCGTGTGAGGCACGTTACCTATTTCTCGTCGTCTGATGGTCAGGGTTTGGCTGTAGAAAAGTAACACTCCCCTGGCAATTTGACACACCGGTTTGTTGTATTCTAAAAAAATGTGACCTGTGATGAGTGTAAAGTTGAAACAATTATATACACATGCATTCCTGCGTTGTGGCCATTTGTACTTATCTTCCGGATAATAAAATAGATGATCATCCAAGACCATTCACTGAATGTCCTTTACTTGTTCCTCTGTTAAGCAATAAACTTACTCCTCCCCAAAGAGGGGAGGCAAAGCCTGGGAGGGTGCACCGCCGAGAACTGCACAGGACAGACCCATAGACCGGTGTAAATCAAGCCCCGAAGGCCAAGACAATACCAGTCTATGGGGTGCAGTATCCATCGGAACAGATACTACACTTTGATCCTGTCCCCGTGTAGCTGACCTTTTTCACCTCAAGTCGTCACAGTTGCGTAAAAAGGGACATCCTCAACAACTATCTACACCATGTCTTCATGGATTTCATGGGGTGTCATACATTTGGTTATAGCGATTTTTGACGACTGTTTACATGCCTGTTTGATCGATGCTAATTTCGATAGGCCTCTCTTACTACTGAATATATATATTTTTTAAACTATAGCATTTTAAAATTTAAAACTAATGCTATAGTAATTGCTTATACCAGTCCTGGAACGTAAAATAGAGGGTGTACGGAGAATTACTCTCCCTCTAGCATTTAGGTTAAATGCAAAACTGCAAGGTACAAAACAATACCAACGGTACAAACATGTAAGTGAGGTAAGATGCCCTTGTACTTCAGGCGAGTCTTCTTAGCTTAACAATAAGGCTCCCGACTGCAGCTTCTATGGTCAAGGTTTCGAATCTCGCCGAAGTAAGCCCAGCCGATGAACCGTATAGACGGTGAAACATGTGTCTATGGATATTTTTAATATATATATGTATATATATACATATAATAATCCAGGTAAAACATCCACAGGATAGTAATTCAAAGAATTTCAACCGGGTTTATAAAAAGTGCTTATCAAATAGAGCTTTTATATATGATTATTTTTATTTACACAGACATCTACAAAATCTGCGACACTGGCATGTCGATGTTATCGATCAACAGTTATTACAAACTGAGATCTCATCAGGCAGAGTAAGAATCCGATCTTAACCTTAGATCATATTTGGAAAGAATGAAACCTAACTCTGCCTGCTGAGATCTCAGTTTGTAATAGCTGTTGATCGATAACATCGACATGCCAGTGTCGTAGATTTTGTACATGTTTGTGTAAATAAAAATAATCATATATATATATATATATATATATATATATATATATATATATGAAGTAGGTTAAGATCATCAAAATCAGAACATTATTTATATAAGTTCGAAGAATTCAAACACAACGAATATTTGACGTACGATCGTTTCTAGAACAATTTAGAAAAAATATTTTGTATTATAATTTAGATGATTACAAAAAGGTATCTCCATTAGCGACCTTTATAACATTACATATAGATGGCAAGCAAGAACAATATATCAGATACTTTAGAATGTTAATGCCTGGATAACAGATGGCACCAGTATTCAGTCTGTAATTACTATAATTTCCAAACATATTACGACAAACGAAAAGATAAATGAAGACAGTGCAATAAATGTGCCTCTAATTTGAAATTTGGCATTAATAAAATTTTATTTATTCGATTTCCAGTGAGCGAATTGAGTGCGTTTCCAAGCGCACCTGTTGCCGATCGCATACTCGTTGACTACAGGCTTATATATATATATATATATATATATATATATATATATATATATATATATATATATATATATTTATCACTCTTTTTTCTTCTATCTCTCTCTCTTCGCTCGCTCTCTCTCTCTCTCTCTCTATATATATATATATATATATATATATATAAAAATATAGATGTAGAAAAATAGATAGATAAATAGATAAATCGATAGATACATTACTAGATATATTACTAGATAGATAGATAGATAACTAGATAGATGGATAGATACATATATATATATATATATATATATATATATATATATATATATATATATAGAGAGAGAGAGAGAGAGAGATATCCATCCATCTACATAGATAAATACATAGATGGATACATATTTAGATAGATAACTACATATAGATGGATATATATATACATATATATATATATGTAGAGAGAGAGAGAGAGAGAGAGAGAGAAAGAGATAGATAGATTGATAGATAGATAGATAGGTAGATAGATAGATAGACAGGCAGACATACAGACATACAGATAGATAGATAGATAGATAGATAGAAATATAGAGAAATAGAAAGATAGGTGGAAAGATAGATAAATAGATAAATATATATATAGAGAGAGATAGATAGATAGATAAATAGATAGATAGATGGATTGATAACTATATAAATATATATATATATATATATATATATATATATATATATATATATATAACTAGAAACTTGATAGATAGATAGATAGATAGATAGATATATAGATAGATAGATGGGTATATAAGTAGATAGATAGATAGATGGGTATATAAGTAGATAGATAGATAGATAGATATATAGATGGATGGATAGATAACTTGATAGATATACAGATGGATAGATAACTATATATATATATATATATATATATATATATATATATATATATAGAGAGAGAGAGAGAGAGAGAGAGAGAGAGAGAGAGAAAGATAGATAGATAGATAGAGTTTAATAGTTCGATAACACGGTAGATGTGGATTTCCTTCTCTGTAGTTATCGATGCATCAAACCAAATCCCTCGCGTGTATCAGCATCAGGTGGACCAATATTTGTAAATAAAATAAAATATTGACATTCCGATGAATAATGTTTTTAAATTGCCGATTAAATGTTGTGAAAGATGATATCTTTTTCATATATATACAACTCAGTGTCTGTGTGTATGAACTGTTTGTGTGTTACCTATAGAAAGAAAGGTTATAGAATCTTCATAAAATCTATAAGTGTATCCTTATATTAAATTTACTGGGGAAGTCAACACCTCAACGTCGCCTTAGTATACCCACACTTATGTGAGGCCAAATATTTTAATGGTCAGCGAATTAGTTCTTTCCCAAACTGACCTATATATAAACGTTATTGCTATGCTCCCGTATATACAAACCCGTATACACGCCTATACATACATACATACATACATACATACATACATACATACATATATATATATATACACACAAATTCAAGATTTATTTTTGTTGCTTTTTTTTTTTACTGCATGTGTTTTGCCACCATATTTTCTAACATGAAGATGTTCAACCACTTCTCGGATTTTCTTCAATATCCTTTCCTTCGATTATTTAATAATAAAAAAAAATGTCAGTTATGAATGAGATTTTATTTCAAAATACGTTTTTCATGTGTGTCTTAATCTGTACGAGCACCAAAGAATCATACTAACTTTACTTTTGCGTTTAAACTTTCATTCAAGCCAGAAATTTATTGGTTCATTGATACAACAGAGGCGCATTTTAAAATTTAATATTTTTTCTTTGCTTTAGGAGCAGAAACGAAGCAGAGCACAACAGAACCATAATACTTGACTTTTGCTTCTAAACTAAAATTCGAGTTGGAATTTATTTATTCTTTGATATGACGGGGGCGCGCTAAAACTTGTTTGGTTTCGCAGTTCAAATAAACGATAACTTTTGACCTTAACCTTTAAACTTTCATTCAATTTAGACGTTAGTTTTTAATAATTTGTTTACATGAAGTAAACATGTGTCAGCCATTTCTATATGGATCAGTCACGGATAAAAGTGACCAATTTCTTACGATCATAAGGTACCTTCGATTTTGGTTAAATTTAAAAAATATGTATACGACATCAGTTAATGAATATTACCAAAATTCAAGTTTCTTTAGAGTATTTTGGTTCAGGAGAATCCCACACAGTGTTAACTGAAGATGTGAATCAGCAAGGCCTGGGCAGGAGTGGACGAGATGAAAGTGATCTGGAAATCAAATCTTCCTACCAAGATGAGATGTGACTTCTTTGAAGCCATTGTTGCATCGGTACTCGTATATCGAAGTAGCACTTGGACTTTTACTAAAATACTTGAGAAGAAAATTGATTGCGTATACTACATAATGCTAAGGGCTGCTCTTAACATCTGGAGACAGCACCCCACGAGAGAGCACCTCTATGGACACCTCCCTCATATATCAGCCCTGATCAGAGAGAGAAGAACCAGGTTTGCTGGACATTGCTGGAGGGCTAATGATGACATCATCAGCGACGTTCTTCTGTGGGTGCAAAAAAGAATGTGGCTCAGTACGTAGACCGCAGATAACCTACATCAAACAACTAATCAAAGACTCTGAATTCACCTATGAAGACCTACCAAATGTGATGGAGGATAGAGCGAAATAGCGTGTGAGAGTCAGGAGGATCCGTGACACCACCACGACTAGATGATGATGATCATCATCATGTTGGAGTATTTTAAGCGTGTTTTAAGGAACATAACACAGGTACAACATCCCATTTATAAATTCAAATATTTAAGATTTGCATTAACATTAACATGAATAAAATATAGCCCACATTACACACCCTTACGCCTATCAGATGTATGTCTAAATTCATAATGATCGGTTAATTAGTTTAGGAATGTATCCTGTACATACAAATACATAAACATATACACATACTTCACATATAAATAGCGATTCTAATGAAGGTATATCATTCTACATATATCAAAATGAACGTATACATCAGCATCAGTTGACTCGAAATATTAGCACGGTTTTTAATGAAAACAAGATAAACACCGTTTTTCTATGTGAATTTAGTCATTAAATTTGTAGTATTTTATTAACGTGACATTCTGGTCTCTTACAAAAACTTTGGGGTTATGGTGTTGGTGGTGAAGTTCTTGACATTATTATGCCCGTTCTTTGTGATCGAAGCTTGCGAGTAAATTTGGAGGTGTCTTTTTATTCTCTTTTCCTATCAATGCTTGTGTTCCCCAGGGCTCTATTCTAGACCCTACATTTTTTCTTCTCTATATAAATGATCTTCCAGAGAATATTATTCAGAAAATTAACATCTATGCTGATGATACCACTCTTTCTTCTGGCGTTGCTTCTCGCCCATCTCTCTCAGATCAGTCGAAATATGCAGCTGATCTAGAAGTTGACCTGGGTTCAGTTGTGGATTGGGGTACAAATGGCTTGTTTCGTTTAATCATGTTAAGACTCAGCTCGTGTCTTTCAATCATAGGCGTGACTCTTTTCTTCCTGAGTTTCTCATGGCTGACTCTGCTATTGAAGAGAAATCGGCTCTGAAACTTTTTTGTCTTTCTCTCTCATCAAATCTTTCTTGGAGTTCATGCATTAGATCCATTTCTCTTTCTGCTTCTCGTAAAGTCGGTTCTCTCTATCGCTCCAAACACTTTATCACACCTGAGGCTATTCTCTATCTCTACTTATCTACAATCAGACCATGTATGGAGTACTGTTGTCATATTTGGGTTGGTGAATCTCTGTCCCATTTGATGGTTCTTGGTAAGGTGCAGAAACGTATTTGTAATTTGATTGACTACACCCTTTCTTCTCTGCACCCTCTCTCTCACAGACATGATGTTGTCTTTTCTATAAATACTATTATGACATGTGTTCTTCAGAATGATGGGATCTATTCCCTGCTTCTTTTGTTCCAGCTCGTTTGACTCGTTGGTTTAGTTATCTCCATCAATTCACTGTTTTAATACCTCATTGTAATACAGCTTCCTATTCCAGTAGCTCCTTTCCCAGAACTGCAGGCGTGTGGAACTTTCTTCCTGCTGATTGTTTTCCTCCTACCTATAGCCTTGATCTTTGCAAGACTAAGTACAATAGGCATTTTTTGTCTTTGCGATGATAATATTTCGTTCTTGTTGGCTCCTGACATCAAGGTGCTTCATGCCTTGTCTCGAGCGATTTCCATAAAAAAGTTACAGGTTTTTGTTAATAATGTCATCAGCTGTTAACGGTTGAAAGCACATGCTTCGTTAATAACATTCTTTAACCTAAGGAATTAATAAACATCCACGCATGTGTGACGCTGAATTACGCGGGTCGTCTAGTCTTTCTATAAAATTTCCAAAACTACCATTCATATTTTATGACGTCATCCATATTTTGAATAATGCTGCTACAAGGAACGTAGACTCCCTTTACCAAGCTAGAAAACTTCTTACACGTGCCAGTATCTTACAAATCTACCATTCGCCTATGCATTGTATATTGTTGTCACATTTGGGCTGGTGCGCCAATCGCTAGTCTTTTCCTTTTAGACAGTTTTTCCCATAGTCTACCAAATCGCTGCCATATTAAATCCCTATAATTGTTTTACAAGTACTTCAATAGAATGTGTTTCGACAAACTAGCTGAACTGATGCCCCATCAACATAAATACCATCGACCAACCCACCAATCAGATGTCCGCAGATACAGGAAGGTTTTATTCGAACTAATAGCCTTTGGAATTCCTTCCCTGCGCCCTGTTTTCTTGACTGTACTAACATGCAGAAATTTAAATTTAATGTGAACAAAGATCTCGCTGCGCATCTCAATATTTAAGATGCCCCCATAAATATAGCCCCTAATCTACAGAAGCCCCTGGCGTCTCAGTGGCAATGCCTTTTGTTTAGGGTGAATAAAAGTTATATACAT
>OY744552.1:932500-945000 GCA_963556195.1 Sepiola atlantica | reverse complement strand
AGACGAAACACTAGAAATCTAGGGAGACTTTTTGTCACCCAGTCTTCAGAAAACACCACCGGTTATTATCAGTGAGCAATCACTGATAATGCCCTGTATAGGAACTCCTAGTGAGTACTGAATAATAATAATAATAATAATAATAATAATAATAATAATAATAATAATAATAATAATAATAATAATGGAGTATAAAAATAGAGACACGACAAGTGGTTTGAGTATACGCCAGAAGTGGTACAGGAGAACGACAATATCAAACTTCTTTGGGGCATGCGCATACAGACTGATAAGGTTCTTGAACATTCAAGTAAAACATAATTTTATGTCCCCTTACAAAAGGGAATATCCAAATATAATGCCACTAAACATAATGTCTTGAATCATTATTCAATTTTTGAACAAAATCCATTACATTATGTTGATTCTAGAAAATGTTTTTAAGGCTTAAGCTTAAGGGTTCTTAAGAAGAAATTAAGATTCAGGGAATATCGCTTAATTGGCATCCAATAATTATGGATAAATTTCAATGCACATCTGAGATATTTGAATGGGAAATTGTCTTCACATTATGCCAATAAAACCCTCCAAAATAGTCCAAAATGAACTGAAACATGAGGAATATTTATTAATCGAGATCTAATACCTATTGTTAAAATTTCACAAAAATCGGTGGTATCTTAATTTTCACGAAGGGATTAACCCCCTCCTTCCTTTGGCATAACACTATATTAAAGTAAACATAGCCACATTCGGGACCCTTACGCGTAGCAGCTGCGTTCCAAAATTCATATTGATAAATTCATTAGTTTGGGAATTAATTATGTAAATACAATTATATAAACACACAAACATACCGAACTTTTGATAAGCCGATGACGGTTTATAGCAAGAAACACGTGTCCATAAATTTCTTTTATGTACGTAAAAATTAATTAATAAATACATATATATAAAATTAAAAAATAATGACACGCCCTATTAAGGGCGACTTAATGCAATATCCTACGTACTCTTTACCGCTTAGGAAGTGGAAAATACTAAAAAAATCCTGTTTCTATCTGCAGTAAAAACAATAACAAACCTACGTAACTTAACATTTAGGCGTTAAAAAATCGTACATATTTCGGACAAGGTGTCATAGCCTGATGGTAAAACGTCAAACGTCAAACTACAGACAATAATATCGAGGGTTCGATCCTTTTCTAGGTTAGTGTTGTGACTCTGTTAGGGGCCGAAATAAAGACACGGAAACACGGGGTTACAGGAACAAAGATATATTATTGAAGAAAAAGAATATATATACAAGATATGGTATTCTGGACTGCCAGTATAGAACTGGGTTGGAAGGAGTCAGTGAGTTGGAATGCTTCTCGCATTTTATTATGGATGGACGAGTCCATTTGTTCTTCGTACAGGTACGGCACCATAACAGTTAGCCATGTTGATGACGGCTTGTAGTCAGAAACAAATGCCCATGGATTACTTTTATCTACGTAAAAGATAATTAATAGATAACTTTATAAAGATATAAATATTGGGAAATAAATAATTAATTGACCTAACCAGGCAATGCTGGGTCGGGTCAGCTAGTCGTATATTAAATAGAACTTTCGACGATTGACGCGTGGCATGAAACTACGGTAATTCTGAACGTATTTTATACTCCCGCCATCGATTTACGGTGTTTATTAGATGTACTTTAATATATAAGTTTTTTATTCACTTATTTTTTTATTTTTTTAATTGTACGCAAAGAGAGAAGTGGGTAGAACCCAAGAAATGCTTATTAGAAAAAAATAAATCTTTTGTAGCGCTGAAGTCAAAGTAGACATTTATTATGGCTTTTTTGGTATTCATTGTAAGTTCCATTTTAAAAGCGACAAAAGAATGTTTTTTCTTCTTCTTTTTGCATCGCGCTTCGCACCTGATCAATACCAGCAACAGATCGATTTCTTTTTTTTCGTTTGTTTGTTTTGGTTTGAAGATGTATGCAACTCTGAGAGAGGCGCAGTCCGTTGATCGCTCGGTCGGTGACGCTTTCGTTTTAGACCCGCCGACTAAATGGATGTATTTTGGTTTAGATGCGTAAAAACATAAGCGTCCGTTGAATTATCTGTTGTGCTTCAATCTGAAATAGCTTCGTCGTCGGTAAACGCATCGTTAAACTTCATTCATCGTTAAACGCGTCGACTAAATGATCGCGTCTTATTTTAAATGCGTCAAATAATCGCTATACGATTCTGCATCCGCTTGGCTATCTGTTTTTAATAGAATTGTAAACGCTAAACGCACACAGTGAATGGACGCAGCTTATTCAAGATGCGTCTATTTACGCTTATACGATGCTTCGTCCGTTTGGTTATCTTTTGCTCTTCAGTTTTAATTAGCATTTTTATAGCAAAACGCACAGATGGAATGGACGTAATTTATTTTAAATGCGTATAAACGTCTCTATTTTTCAAGTATTTCAATGGATTGTGCTCCGATGAACTAGCTGCTCAAATGCACCCTCGAAGTAAATACAATAGACCAACCCGACAATCAGCTAAATCCCATCCATTCATTGTGGAGGTCCCCAGATGCCGGAATCCTTCTACTTCAATAGCTTCTTTCCTCATGTCTCTGGAACTCCCCCTCTGCTTCCCGTTAAGTAAAAAAATAAAATTATACCTGAAGCAAACGAAGATTGCTCAGGGAAATTTCTAAAATCGATACGATTAAGAGATTGTAGCCACCATTTTAAATCAATGTAAAGTAATAATTGATTAAGTTTGTTAAATGTATTTCGTAAATTCCGAAATGAGATACAGTCTATACGAATAACATAATCCGATATACTCGAAAATCAGTGGAATATGCGGAATGTATTGTATTATGTATTATGTATAAACAAATAATAGATGAATAGAAAATAATAATGGTTACATTTTTCTAAAGTATCCGTTGTTTATCAGTTCCCGGTGATGAAAGGGAGAGTGTTAGTATTAAATAGTAGAGGGAAAAGTTTGTGCTATTATCTCTGTGGAGTATGATTAGAGGAGAGTATGTGCGTTCTCAGTGTCCTACTGTATGGTAGTGAGTCCTGGACCACATACCCAACACAGGATAGGAAACTACATTTCTTCCATATGAGGTGTCTACGTAGGATACTTAGTATCACATGACAGGACAGAGTGAACAACAATGCCGTTCTGAAAAGAGCAGGCATTCCATCCATCTACTCACTACTGCGTGAGCGACGTCTTCGCTGGCTAGGCCATGTGCGTAGGATGGATGATTGGCGCTCCCTAAAGACCTTCTTTACGGACAGATTGCCTCAGGCTAAAAAAAGGGGTCGCCCACCTCTACGCTTCAAGGGTGTCTGCAAGCAAGATGTGAAGGCTTGCTCATTTGACATCAATACATGGGAAGCTTCTGCAATTCACAGATATGTCTGGAGGAAACAGATACGCCAAGGAATGATCATCAATGTGAAGACTCTCTACAATTAAAACGCTGCAAAGGGAGCTAGGAGAAGAGCGAGTCTACAGGCAAAGTGACACATTACACAATTCGTATGTCAACGCTGTAGTAGACCATACAGATCAAAAATTGGTCTCAACAGTCACACAAAATGATGAACACAAGCAACATCACAATACGCCGCTGATCCATAATCGTTGCGTGATATATATATATATATATATATATATATATATATATATATATATATATAAAGATAGAAGGAATAAGAGTGATAAACATGTTCGAATGTCCAAATTTATTTCAAATTTCGATTGTTCAATGCAAGGTGTATTCTGTAATAAACACGTGTTTATTGTTCTTTCCTTAAGCCAAGGCTTTTCAAAGATCGAAATCTTATCATCAGAGGAGAAATACAGATTGATAAGTTGGCTGTTTATTACAGAATACACCTTGCATTGAACAATCGAAATTTGAAATAAATTTGGACATTCGAACATGTTTATCACTCTTATTTCTTCTATCTTTATAATTGCTCTATCTCATATATTGAGCTTAACCTTTTCACTATAGGTCCTATTTACTAAAAGTTTACTTTTGGTTTATATTTGATTATATATATATATATATATATATATATATATATATATATATATATATATATATATCAGAACAATTACCTCTATTTGTCCCACATAGATTTCATTAAAAAATCATCAATTGTGATAGTGTTGCTGGATTCAGCTTTAGTACAGCTTTTGTAGATATATAGATATCATGCACATTTTGTTGAGTGTATACAAAAAGATTCTCAGCTGATGATTTAGACCAAGAATTGAAGGGTAGTTGTGAAATGTCTGATGAATTGGCTACTCTGGTGTCCCATCGACGTAAATTCACTAGACCAATTCGACAATCAACTAAATCCCATCCATTCACTGTGGCGGTCCCCAGATGCCGGAGAGCTTTCTACTTAAATAGCTCGTTTCCTCGTGCTACTGACCTCTAGAACTCCCTCCATGCCCCCTGTTTCCCCGAAAGTACTGACATGCAGAAATTTAAAATTAATGTAAACAGACATCTCGCTGCGCAGATCCTAGTTTAGGTTGACCCCCCCCAACCTTCTCCCCTTTTCTTTCTTCTTAGTAGCCCCTTACGTCTTCAGTGGCGGCCTGCCTTGTTTGGGGTGAACTACGTTAAAACAATTTTTATAAATATTGATTTATACAAACATTTTTGGCTACATATGTGCATACATGTTTCAGTTGCCCCCTCTTTAGAGAGTCAATTTCCTCAGACCTTTAGAGAGAATGAAACTCATTTTGTCCCCTCGAAGGAGGGAACAACTGAAACATGTATTCACATATGTAACCCAACTGAAACATGTATTCACATATGTAAATGTTTGTATGAATAAAAATGTATACTAAAACAGCTCTCTTTGTTATTGAGCACTTTTTATAAACACTAGAGTTTCATCTATAGAAACAAATATAATGCATGAACTATATATATATATATATATATATATATATATATATATATATATATATATAAATAATAATTATTTATAAATAATATTTTCAAATGAACCCATATACACACGTGTTTCATACCAAACCTGCAATCATCAGTATGGGAGGAGACAATCCCTGCCGCTCGTACTGTTTGAACCCCAATACGAAAGTCATATTTGACTCAATATACGGAGCGTGTACCGAGCGTGTACTATGTCGATCACGCATCATCATAGAAATGGGGGTATAAATGAACGTCTAAATGGCAAATGCAGCGGCCATATCAGCAATCCGTCAAGAGAACTCAATAGGCGGCGCCAAGAGTATTAAATTACGCTATGGTTTGGTGAAAGAAATCCAACAGAGTGCTCAATTATGAAATAATAAGAGTATACTATTTATTTATTAATAATGTTACAGAAAATTAGTCCACATAAACATGATACCACAAGTATATGGCCCACGAAAAAATAGTTTTCGATCTGGGACAGCTCCAGGCTTGAAACTGTAGTATTATGTTGATTTGAACTAATCTTTTATAACATTATAATAAATAATTGTAATAATTCTAACCCACTAATGATTTTAAATGAACGACCTATCATTCTATAATACCAGCATGCCCATGCGTCTTCGCTCGACAACCAGAATCTGAATTCATAACCGCCAAGACAACACCGCGGATAACACCCATTACAAGGAAGTTGTATAAAAAAAGTTTATTTTTTGAAAAAAAATAACACAATACTTGTCAACTCTGAAGATAAAATATTATTCCGAAATTAATAAGATTAAAGTAAAGAAAAACAATAATAAATTAATCTTGCATTGATTTTCAATTTTAATAATTCTGACCCACAAATAGTTTTAAAATGAACGATCTATCTTTTCGACAGACTCGTAACTCTCGCTTCCCTTATTTTGTCCTTTAGTCCTCAAATTCCATGAGCGATGTTTCTGGCAAATGGGGAAGAATTGCTTTTTTCTGGGTTGGAATCTATCTATATAACACTTATCGTTGGCTAGTTCGTGACCTTCAAGTATTCTTTAGCTCCTTAAATCAAGTGGCTTCATGTCTTGTCTGGAGCGACTACCATAAAAATAAAATAAATATCTATCTATCTATATATCTATCTATCTATCTATCTATCTATCTATCTATCTATATATATATATATATATATATATATATATATATATATATATATATGCTTGAATACACACACTATACATTCTTACGCATACACACGCAAACATTAAGACATCAGAATTGAAAAACAAGGAGTCTCATTATCCTTAACCCATGGATTTTCAAAGACAAACTCTTTTCATCAGATGGTTAAAACTCGGTAATGTAACTGTAAATATTACCGGTAACATTTAACTTTGAAAATTGCTGCATATATATGTATACAAAAAACAAAAGACAAACACTTTTGGCTCAGTGGAAACGTACAGTCAGTGTAGTCACCGTTAAGGATAATGAAATACCTTGTTTTGAACTGTTGTAACTACTGTTTTAATAATATTATATCTATACACTTTGTTATTCTCATCTTTCATTTCCTGTATTTATTACTCTATTTAGCATATTGAGGTTTATATTATAACGGTAGATTATTATTTAGCAATACATCGCTAATCGTTAATCTAATATATATATATATATATATATATATATATATATATATATATATATATATATATATATATATATATATGTATATATATTGTGAACATATATGTTAACCGGTAACAACAGAACAAACATAAGTAAACAAAGAGTTTGCGTGATTTATGTTGCTAACTCTGAATTGTCCTTCAAGATGGCAGACCTCTGAGGACTGCATATCAGTTTAAAGTTTTGCTTTTGAGCGTTTTTCTCCATCATGTCACATATTGTATAATTTTTGTTCATATAAAGAACTTTTTTATGTACTTTTCTGACGAGCGCGAGGTGAACAGATCCAATATTGACATACTTATGTAGTTTGGTTTACTCTAAGCGAAACGATTCGTTAAATAATCAGGCGTGAAATGTATTTCTTTTGAAAAACGCTTTGTAAGAAAAATAAAAGAAAGTCTTGGCATTTAGAATAATATATATATATATATATATATATATATATATATATATATATATATATATATATATATTTAATGACAGAATGTACGCGCAGGTGATCTATGGGAAACTAACTAGGAATACTCGCCCACAGCATAAACCTCGTAGGCGATTAAAAGATTGTCTCAAAGACGAATTAAAGTTCTTTGGAATTGATGTTGGAGGATGGAAGGGGGTGGCTGCAGATAGGTCAAGGTGGAGGTAAGCAATTTTTGAAGGCAGCAAGCTTTTTTTAAAAGAATTGGATGAAACATCAACAGCAGAAGAGAGCAGCGAGGAAGAGACGGACGTGAAACCTCCAGCACATGGAGGAAACATGGAACACTTAAGATGCCAATCGTGCAACTTGGTAACTATGCAACATGTAGGTTGGTTGAAACACCAACGAGTGCATGTTTTGCGAAATCAAACACGGACAAGAGGTGGCTCCATTTATTGTACCCCCTTCAGATCATCACAACACCTGCCACCTGTGGTATTGTCATATCCGCGCTTCTCACTAGGAACCTTTACACTAATATCACATCGATACGCCAAAAGTGGTCATAGCTGAAATCGAATTGACAGCCATCATGTATATATATATATATATATATATATATATATATATATATATATATATATATATACTTTTATTTAATACGCACATAAAAGTAATCCATGGACACGTGTTTCATCAGCATGGCTAACTTACACAGAGATCAAACCCTCGATGTTGATGTCTATAGTCCAGCGTTCTACCACTGTACCAAGACGCTCTGTGTAGAAAAATATGTGCGATTTTTATCACCCAAATATACGATGTAATTATTTGATTATGATTGCAGCGTTAGATGTTATTAGCTTACTTATTATTTCAATTGTTTCACTTCCTAAAATACGTCCTATAATTTGAGGGCCACTAGTAGTGCAGTTTCTGCATCTTAATCACTTAGGAAGTGAAACAATTGAAATAATAAGTAAGCTAATAACATCTAACGCTGCAATCACCTATAAAAATAATTACATAGAAATACATCGTATATATATATATATATATATATATATATATATATATATATATTATCGCTTAAGATATTTCGATTATATATATTGCAGTATTAATTTCAATAATGCGTACTACATGAGCAGAGCAGAAATGTTTTTTTTCGGTACAGGTTTATTTATATTTTTTAAAAGATATTTCACCCCAAACAAGACAGGTCGCCACTGTAGACGTAAGAGGCTACTAAGAATTAGAGTGTAGGTGTTGGGTGTCACCATAAGTATGGAGCTGTACGGCGAGATGTCTGTCTACGTTAGTTGTAAAAATCTGCATGTCGGTACAGTCGGAGAAAACGGAGCAGGGAGGGAGTTCCAGAGGCCGGCAGCACGAGGAAAGAAGCTACTGGAGTAGAAGGTTCTCCGGCATTCGGGGACCTCCACAGTGAATGGATGGGATTTAGCTGATTGTCGAGTTCTAATATATTTACGTCGAGAGGTCACTAGAACATCTAGTTCATCGGAGCACACTCCATTGAAGTATTTGTAAAACAAGCACAAGGATGCAACATTACGGCGATCGGACAGGGGCTAGAGATTGGTGGATAGATATGGACCTATTAAGTTGGCGACTCTTTTTTTGACCTTGTCTAAGAGGGAGAGACTAGTGGATGATGTACCAGCCCAGATGTGGCAACAACACTCCATGCATGGGCGGATGGTGGCTTTATAAAGATACAGGATAATGTCAGGTGTGAGAAGTTTACTAGCACGTTAGAGGGAGCCCACCTTTTTTATTACAGCCTTGGCAATGTCTTCAATGTACTTGTTCCAATTCATGTTACTTGTGAATGTGAGGCCAAGTAGTTTGAATGTTGAAAAGATAGAAGTAATAAGAGTGATAAACATGTACGAATGTCCAAATTTATTTCAAATTTCGATTGTTCTATGCAAGGTGTATTCTGTAATAAACTAGTGTTTATTATTCTTTCCTAAAGCCAAGGCTTTTCAAGGATCGAGATCTTATCATCAGTTTATCAATTGCTCTATCTCGTATATTGAGCTTAACCTTTTTCACTATTAGTTCTATCTACTAAAAGTTAACTTTTGGTTTATATTTGATCCTGCTATCTATATATATATATATATATATATATATATATATATATATATATATATTATGTGAAATATGAAGATAAGGATTATATCTATAAATTATACCCCATCTTGAATAGCCAATGCTCGATATACGAGATAGATAAGTGATGAGAATAAAAATTGAATAAAATGCAATATTTATTAAATCATCAAATGTTTAAACATGGGTAATATGAAAACACTTTTTCCTTATATATATATATATATATATATATATATATATATATATATATATATATATATATATATATATATAAATATTTGTTATTGTTTATTTATTTATCTATGGACGTATACGTTTCGTCTCTTTTCAATCAAGACTCATCAGCATAGAAGTACGACTATTCACCACCGGTCACACGATTCGAAACACTGGATTACAAGTATTTTTCAACTCCAATTCAACGTCTCTAACCGATAGGCCAGTTCTGAACAGCTTATAAACAATGATAATTTTAACACTTTTAGAGGCGGCGAAACGTACATACATTCAACTTCTATAAGTGAAGGAATGATGCGTACTGCAGTCATCATCTAGTTCAATGATCTAAGCTACTAAGTTATAATATATATATATATATATATATATATATATATGAATCTCTCTCCCCCCCCCTCTCTTTCTCTCTCTCTCTCTCTCTCTCTCTCTCTATCTATCTATATATATATATATGAATATCTCTCTCTATCTCTCTGTTTATCTCTGTTTCTCTCTCTCTGTATATATATATATATATATATATATATATATATATATATATATATATATAAATGAATATGTTACGTAGATACTATCATTATTATATATTTTAGTTGAAACTTATAGTCATAGATTAACTAAACTATACATTTTATACATCACTCTTGCAGAAAATAACGTATATATATATATATATATATATATATATATATATATATATATATATACATATATATATATTATATCATATATCTCATTCACACACAGACACATACGCACACACACACACTTACATTCTCTCTTTCTCTCTCTCTTTTCTACTTTTCGATATATAGTAGAATTCAGAATATTTTAGAAAATATAAACAGGAGTGCTCAATGACGTGTAAGAGAGCATATGTACTTTTGGTCAATGGAGACTATATATTGGTTTTATCTTCCATTAGTTTGAGTGTCCAGTGGTTCTGGCAAACCGAAGGTATCGATGGAAGATCAAACGAATGTATAGTGTACATTAAATTAAAGTCAACAATAAATTATGATGAAATTTACTTGGCTTTACGCTTTACTGCAGTTTCGCGGTATTGATTGATCTCAGTCGAAGACACTTATGATGATTGGTAATACACGGAAACTGCAGTAAATTGTGTAATTAAGTGAATTTATTTGTTGTTACCCTGCTGTCTTAATCCGGTTATCTGCCGATTTTGAGATGTATTGCTTTTTAGTGTTTTGCATACACACACACACAAACATATATATATATATATATATATATATATATATATATATATATATATATATATATATATATATATATATGATCATGAAAGTAACAATCCGTATTGGAACGAATGGAAAATAGAAAATGGGAAGACCAAATCCCGTCAAGAAAGCCGGAGAATACACACACAAACAGTGTACCCACCCACACAAGCGATTAAAACACCCACCCACTCAATAACTCACTCTCTCTCTCTCTTTCCTTCTCTCTTTCTCTCTATGTCTGTCCCACACATGCACACACACACACACACACACACTCATGCACCAGTATATATGTATACACATATATACACGCGTGGGCCAGACACTAACGCAAAACACACACATACAGACGCACGCATAAGCGCACAGAGAGATTCACGCGCGACCACTTGTTACTTGCGACTGACGCGGATGAAATGTACGAATAATAGGGGAACGCGTATTTTGAACAGGTTTTTACACACCAACATAGATAGATATATAATTGGTTAACGATACACTACAAGCATACCCCACAGGTAAGTTTCTCTTTATATTATTTGAATTGGAAGCGTACAGGTAATAAAAAAAATGAACAAAAAAGGTTTATGTGTACATATGTATATACATATATATATATATATATATATATATATATATATATATTACTAGAAGAATGCCCGTGATTTGTATATATATATAAATATATATATATATATATATATATATATATATATATATATATATATATATATATATATATGTATATATACATATATATATATAATACATATATATATATATACTTATATGTATACACACATACACACACACACACACACACATATATATATATATATATATATATATATATATATATATATATATATATATATATTTATTTACTATCTGTATACATACGGACGCACAGGAATTACCCGCGCACCTGTTGAATAAAAGCTTTTAAAAAATTTCAAAACAACCAGTAATCTCTTTCTCTTTCTCTTGCTTTCTCTTACTCTCTCCCCCTCCCCCTCCCCCCTCTCTCTCTCTCTCTATATATATATATATATATGTATATATATATATATATATATATATATATATATATATGTATATTTAGGCATGCACAAATCATATATATATATATATATATATATATATATATATATATATATATGATATATATTATATACGATTTGATTAAAATCAACCAGCTTTTGTAACAGAATGTCCAATTATTAGATGTTCACCTTGTTGATCAGAAACAGGTGTCTGAGGGGCTACGCAATCAGTCATACACAGGGGTTCTAATGTGGCTTGCTCCCCACGAGGGCAGAGTTACACACCAGGTCTGGGGAAATTCCGGCTCCACGAAAATAGGGCGCCCATGATTTGGATAAAAATAAAATTTGCCTCGTTCCAGAAGTATTTCTGCTTCACTGACAGAGGACAGAAAAAAAAGAAGCGTAGTATCGAATCATATATTACACTTTGCTCATATCCAAAAGGCCAAGAGAACGAAACATACAAGTGGGTTATCGTTGAAAAAAAAATCAATTAAGAAACTAACGAACAAAATAGCTGACATATACACATACACACGCACACACATATATAAAGATATATATATATATATATATGTATATCTATACATATATATATATGTGTATATATATACACATATATATATATATTTATATATATATATGTGTGTGTGTGTGAGTGTATGTGTATGCATATAGGTATATTTGTAGTTTCTCATCTTGCGCTCCTAATAAGAACGGTATATATATATATATATATAT
>OY744552.1:922500-927500 GCA_963556195.1 Sepiola atlantica | reverse complement strand
CACGTTAGTTCCGTCGAATACGATGCATCGTGGCTTTAGTTTCGGTTTCAGCAGCCAACGCGGTTGTCCTCCGACGTTCGCACCTTTAAAAATCATGGACACGTTCTGATGTGTGTTGTTCAGGCGCACACCGAACAGTAGCAGAGAGAATTTCTAAGAGAGTCACTACGATGCTATCGCCGGTTCTCCTCATTCGAAATCGGCCCAAATCTTTGATACTTTCTCAGTTTTGTTCACAGTAGGCCTATCGTTATAGATTTATATATATATATATATATATATATATATATATATATATATATATATATATATAGTAAGTTGTGAAATTATATTTATGGAAAGTAAGCTACACCGAGGCTTCCGTGAATATATGTTGCATAACTTACTACTTAACTCTACCTACGTATTAAGCACTGTTGAAGTCAACACTGAAAATCGATATATAAAACATTATATCTCTTTATAACATTTTATGTTAATTCATGAAATAATATATATATATATATAAATATATATATATATATATATATATATATATATATGACTATCATTATAAACGATTATTACATTCAAAATAAGTTATCTCGTAAATCGGTAATGTACACAAGTAAACAAAAAAATACAAACTTCCGTTTCGTATGGAATGGCTTAGAGATAAGATGGCTGACTGCTATACTTGCGGTCGGGTTTCGAATCTCAGCAACACCGAACAGACATGACATGGCAAAGCAGATGTCCGCGGATAACAGAAATTAAAGTGCTTATCTTTACAGATATTTGTTTTTTGTTTTGATTACGTTTTAATTATTAACGTATTTTTTATAAAGCACGCTCTTAAAGAATACCGAGAACTTTGCGTGTGCAAGATCTGCTCGCTTGGATCTCACCTGTTCCGCTTTCCAGAAGATGATTTCTATGTTAAATATATATATATATCATAGTACATATATATCTTTTTGTTTCCTAGGTGTTAATTGAATGAAACTCCATCGTTTATAAAAAGTGCTCAATATAATATATATAAAAATTTATACTATATGCTTTAGCTCTCATCAGTGTAACAAATGAGAATCTCAGACGGTCGCACGGTTCGAACCGCTTCCTCAGAATCAATCCAGACTCTGTTAGCAAGCGTCATAACCATTAGGCCACGGGACATATGTATTTGTATAAGCATTTGTATATATATACATATACATATATGCATATACATATACGATGTATATATATATATATGCATATATACATATATATATATGCATATACATATATATATATATACATATATATATATATATATACATATATACAGGGTGGGCAAAAATAAGGGTCCTATTTTTTAAAATTCATAACTTTTTTATTTATTGATTTTTTTTTTTTTTTTAGAATAAGTAAAGGACCCCTTCCGAAGCAAGCATGAGCCGTATTAGCCCTAAGGAACGTACCCTCATTTAGAAAACATTATTTTTGCTTAAAAAACTCAAAACAGTGTAAAAAACAATACTTTAGTTTTTGTAAGTTTTAAGAAGTGTTTTTCGGCTAAAATTTGTTTTGTTTATTTCAAAAAATCTCGGAAGGGTCAGTCTACACACACATAAAGTTTGGTGAGTTTAACTTTTATTTTGTGGAAGTTATTCAAATTCAAGTTATTCAAATTTAAAGATAGGACCCTTTTTTTGGCCCACCCTGTATATATATATATATATGTACATATATATGTGTGTGTCTTAGCCTGATTATATCGTATTATCTCAATCTGTTCACATCTATGTATCCATCTTCCTATATGTGGTTCTGCATATACACAGGTCTATCTGCCCGTATATGTATTTCAACGTCTTAATACTTGGTCACTGGAGAGGGCACGGTGGTTAAGTGGTCAACGATGCGGACCGGGTACATGTGTCTGCTGGGTTCGAATCCAGTTCGTTCCACAGGTACACTTTAGTCAAAACCCACACCTGACCTTGTGTCTCAACTCCTAGAGAGGAGGTGAATAAATTGCTTATATTTCTTTGTATTGATCACTTATTGATCTATCCCACTGTAGTCAAATCTCTCTGTCTGTTCTGTTTCTCTGTCTCTCTCTCTCTCACACATGTATTTATGTCCGCCTCTGTCTAGGATCTTCTCACTCATCTCTTCTATGTATTCCCTCTAATTTCCTCTCTTTATAAGTTCCCTTAGTTCCCAAAGAAATAAGAGCCTTTTCATATTTTCAATCGAAGTCTCGTCCAACCTATCGATCTATCTATCTATCTATCTATCTATCTATCTATCTATCTATCTATCTGTCTCTGTCTGTCTGTTTCTCTCTCTCTCTATCTATCTATTTATCAATCTATCAGTCTGCCTCTCGCTCACTGGATATATATATATATATATATATATATATATATATATATATATATATATATGTATTGACCTACATCTACATATTTCAGTATGTATATATACATACATACATACATATATATATATATATAAATATATATTTATATATATATATATATATCAGTGAGAGATCGGCAGATTGATATATATATATATATATATATATATATATATAAATATATGTATATAGATAGATAGATAGATAGATATAGGTGGTCGCAGGCAGTTGCATGGGATCGAACGCAGTTCGTAGATTCAGGCTAAAACTACGAGCTAAACGCTCAGGAAATAACGGCTACCGGCAATGAGCACATACAGTAATTGAAATTAAGATACACTTACCCGGGGAGGCAGGGGGGGGGGCGTTATTGCTGTCCACAGTGTTCAACGCCCGTGCTGAACTCGCTTTGCCGCAAATGACACCAATATATATATATATATATATATATATATATATATATATATATATATATATAGAGAGAGAGAGAGAGATAGATAGATAGATAGATAGATAGATAGATAGATAGATAGATAGATAGATATACTTATTTTGACCTTTCATTTCCGGTACTCATCGCAAACCGATAATCTTATTCATTGTTATCCTCGAGATGCATTTAGGCCTAGATAAGCGATGATATGCTCGTAAAATATAGATATATATTTTACTGTTGAATATAATCTATTTGTTCAATTAACTTATTTAAGTATTTTTTAATAAAAACTTTTTCTTTCTAGATAACTAATTTATGCATAAATCAATTATTTTATGTATCTAGCAATCTTTCTCCTACTATATATATATATATATATATATATATATATATATATATATATAAACAGTCAATATGTTCTAAATATGTATGCTGTGTTCTTTATATGTTTAGACTTCAAATACATAAGTATATGAATAAATATAATGAGACAATAAGAAACGCCGTTGAAATGATAAACTTTGAAATTTTAAGAACCAAACGATTTGACTCGAGATTTTTCAAATGAATGAAATATTTATTAAATATTTTTTTTTAAATCCAAATTTTCATGGTAATACAGACAATATTTTGTTTTTCATCGATATTTCCAGTGTCGAAGTCTTAAATATATATATATTTTATTATATGTATATAGTAAAACTAAAATTCAAATAAACTAGAACCTTTATCTACTGCTTCTTACGACCCTAATTGTCACAATTAATGATATTTCAGCAGTGATGATATATATTTCCGTAATATGTTTTTATATATATATATATATATATATATATATATATATATATATATATATATATATATATGCAATGTTCTTTTCAAAAGTCGAACTCTTTATGTCAGCTGCCTGTAAGTAGGATTAATCTCTCGCTGATTTACAGAGTTATTGACAACGGTCATGTGGTGGAATATCCGTTGGAATTTGAGTTTGAAATATAAATCGGATTCCAGGGTTCGACCCCAGCAACCGGGGTGAATAATTTTTCTCTACACTGGCGATTCCCGTAAAGATGAAACGTATACGTATGTAGATATAAACAAATATTTATAAATAATTAATTATATATATATATATATATATATATATATATATATATATATATATATATATGTATACATACATATATATATGTATATATATAGAGAGAGAGAGAGAAAGAAAGAGAGAGTATATGTATATATGTATATAGATATAGATAGAGAGTATACACGTATATATATATATATATATATATATATATATATATATATATATATATATATATATATATATATATATATATAGTTATTGTAAAAAATATGGATTCTTAATCAGTTAGCCCGAATAATTGTTTTATTATAATGAAAAACACATTATTTCCATGTCGTTAACTTTCCATAATAAAATTGTACTGCTATATTGTCACGTAAGAACAGCGATCGATAATAAAAATGATATTGGAAGCTATGAAGAATTATTAAAGGGTGTATTCGCTCGGATTCCCCCATTCATAGTTCTTATTGTCGAAAATCTCACTCTCTCTCCCTCTCTCTCTCTCTCTGTCTAACTCTCTCTCTCTCTCCACACACACACACACATATATATATATATATATATATGAAGATAAAAATGCACGATTTATTACAAAATGATATGCCGTGATAGATAAGATGTGTGAACAAACGGAAAAAGATTAAATACAGGAAAAATCATCAAGAAACGAGAGATGTTACCGGTTTTATTCGGATCAACGAATGTCTTCAGAAAAAAAGTGAAGATTTTATATTTATTCGATAACGGTAAAAACATAGGAAAAAGAAGAACGCACAACGAGGCGTCATTGGCACGTGTTTAACTATCTGAAAAAAAGTAAGAATAATTAAACGCGTTCAGTAAGACGTTAAAATGAGGAAGGGGTGAAAGAAAAAAAATGGAAAATATCGATGAAATGTAGTAATAATGAAAAGTTATTTTAACCGGGATCGCAATGGCGCAATATATTGCATTGTTTCAGTGCGGATTTTGCCAGATGTTTTCTAAAGAAATAAGATCCGAATCTGAGGTTTATGTTAGATAGTAATGAAAGAAGTATTGTAGCGCTTTTTGGAGAGAGTATTCAGTGCAATTTTATT
>OY744552.1:900000-917500 GCA_963556195.1 Sepiola atlantica | reverse complement strand
CAAAATATGGATTGTCGGGTTTGTCGAGTGTATTTACGTCGAGAAGGAGTCAGAGCAGAAAGTTCGTCGGAGCACATTTCATTGAAGTACTTGTAAAACAAATACAGGGATGCAACATTGGGAAAAAGGTTGCAGCTTGGATAAAAGGCTGGTCCTATTAGATTAGAGACTCTTTTTTTGACCCTGTATAAGAGAGAGAGAGAGAGAGAGAGAGAGAGAGATGGATGGAATTGGCAAAACAATTACGTAAGATAAAGTGATTATCCGAGAAGACGACTCACCAAGTATTTGTTTACATTAGACTTAGAGATGATAATGTTGAAGTATGTTGGGAAAGAATTTGGTGATATTTTCTTCCACAGATATGATGTTTTAGGAAATTATGTTTGTTCGTGGAAGTTCTGTTTTATTTTGGGTACAGTGAAAGAGAGAGAGAGAGAGAGAGAGAAAGAAAGAGAGAGAAAGAGAGAAAAAGGGAGAGAAAGAGAGAAAAAGAGAGAGAAAGATATAGATAGATAGATGAAATGGAATGAAATAAAATTCTCTCTCCCCTTTCTTTTCTCTATCCTCAATGAATTTATTTTATTTTATTCATTTCATTTTATTTCATTTTATATTTGATTCTCAACGGTCTCAAATCAAACCACGTGACTTTCCAAATTTTCTTTAGTTTATCATTCTTCCCAAATATGATCTGAAGTAAGGATCGGATTTTAACTTTGTCTGATGAGATCTCAAACGCCAAAGTGTTTAAAATAGACCCATTTTTTCTAATAGAAAGAATATCTGAAGAGAGCGAAGGTGCTCGAAACGCGTCATAAAATTCTGAAATTCTGAAATTATAAAATAATAAAATGAACGATTTTTGAAAAAAATGTTTTCAGATTTACAAATGTTGGTAGCCTCACTTCTTTAAATATATATTTTTCCCTCGTCAGAACTGCACTACTCTTTACTCACTATATACTATATATATATATATATATATATATATATATATATATATATATATATATATATAGGTACAAAGTTTTAATAAACAGTCAAATAATGTTAGACGCATTGCCATTATCATCTATAGTGAGGATTAAAAAAAAAATATGGTTGTTTATATATATATATATATATATATATATATATATATATGTATATGGTTGGTTTGGTTTGGTTTGGTTTGGTTGTTTTGTTTTATGCCATGTCAACTCTTTTCGGGTTATTTAATGCCGAATATGGTACTTTTGGTGAAAGTTTTTATGATGCAAGTTCGTTCTGTTCAAGTATTCATTCATGGTGTTTGGTTTGGTTGTTTAACGGCATATCTACCCTTTGCAGCTTGTTTAATGTTGAATTTGTTTGTTTGGTGAAAGTCTTTATACTTCAAGTACTTTATATGTTCAAATATTTCTTCATAGTGTTTGGTTGGTGGGAAGGGATGGAGAGGGGAGAAGGAGAAGGGAGAGGAGAATGGGAAAGGAGGGAAATTGTTGTTTTTTTGTTTTCGATTTGTCAGAACATGATTGCAAAAGAAAAAGAAAAACACAACAATAAAACATCAATGTTTGGTATTTTTTCAAGTCAGGAAGTCAATAACTTCAGACAGTCTGATCTGGTAGCGCCAGTAGGTTCTATTTGACTCATAGATGGGGCCTTTATGATTACTACCACTCCGGGCCAAGGTTGACCTGTAGGCAGTGGCAACTAAAAAGCAACTCCACATTCCCCACAGCTCCCAATACACCCCTCCACACACACACACACACACATATATATATATATATATATATATATATATATATATATATATATATATATAGCATTAGATGAAATGAAAGAATAAAATAAGCTGCGAACCAAATTTTTAAAGTTCAAGCAAAGTAATTGAAAGTCCTTAACCCATGGGTTTTCAAAGAAAATTCTTCTCGTCAGAGGATCATTACCGCAGTGGAATTACAGCGAGTAAATAAAACTTTACTTTGAAAACATGAAGATAAAAATATAAAAATATAATAATAATAAACAAAATTAATAATAAAATTAATAATAACAAAAAATTATTAAAAAATGATAAATATATGTAACACAAATTGTATCGGCCAAAAACATATATTTAAGTTGAAATACCCCATCAAGGTACGGCTAGAAATAATATTATTTCTAGCCGACATATAGTAACATATATGTATAGTCTGCTTCATGTGTGTGCTTCATGTGTGTACGTCAGCAAGAATGAGTAAGCGTCAAAGTAAGCATTGTTCAAGATGTTCATTAAATCATGCCGGTAGCAGAACCATTTGCTATAATGTACAGTTTGAGATATATATATATATATATATATATATATATATATATATATATATATATATATATATATGAGAGAGAGAGAGAGAAAGATCGATCGATAGATAAATAGATGGAAAACAGGTGTATAGATAGAAAAGTAGACATATAAATATATAGATGGATAGGTTAATGTCTGCCTGACTTTTAAAAATTTTTTTGCCGTTCTGTTTTATTTCTTTTTAATGTTATATCACTTTCTCCAGCGTAAACAGGTTCCTTATGGCTTTTGTCTATCGAAA
Source organism: Sepiola atlantica (assembly GCA_963556195.1). Taxonomy (NCBI): domain Eukaryota; kingdom Metazoa; phylum Mollusca; class Cephalopoda; order Sepiida; family Sepiolidae; genus Sepiola; species Sepiola atlantica. Next base: position 914,921 of record OY744552.1, on the reverse strand, counting down.
GAAGTTAAATGACATACCGTAACGGTGTATGCATTAAATACAACTTTCACTCATGAGATATGTTCTGTTGTACATATTATTATTATTATTATTATTATTATTATTATTATTATTATTATTATTATTATTATTATTATTATTATATATATATATATGTATATATATAAATATGTTGTAAATTATGATGCCGACAGTTACAATGTGTATGTGAATTTGTTCTTTTTATATTCTATATATATATATATATATATATATATATATATATATATATATATATATATATATATATATTCCTGGAACAATGCAAATAACGTTTTATACGCGTTTCTCCACCGTCTTTTTAAAATTCTCTTCTTTCTCCACCTTTTTTGTTTGATTTGCTTTTAACACCTTATGATGATTCGACGAAGAATCGAAAACGTTCGTGAAACCTGTGAAACTTATGGAACATTTATTAATTTCTTTGATTTCAATACAAAAAAGACCACTAGAAAAATTGAAAAAATAAAACCGGTATAATTAAACATACGAATTCTGTTATTTTTAACAATGTTTGCATGAATGAGAAAATGCGGCCTAAATATACACACACACACACACACACACAATATATATATATATATATATATATATATATATATATATATATATATATCTTTTTCACACGAACTTTTTTCACTCTCTATTACTTAATACTTTTTCAAATTTTGAATTTTGGCTTTTCCACTGCCAACTTATCTATCTATGTAATTCCTCTGATCTTTGAAAAGCCTTGGCTTAAAGGAAAGAATAATAAACATAATTTTATTACCGAGTATACCTTGCATTGAACAATCGAAGTTGGAATTAATTTGTCATTCGTACATGTTTATCCCTCTTCTTTCATCTATCTATCTATCTATCTATCTATCTATCTATCTATCTATCTATCTATCTATCTATCTATCTATATATATATATATATATATATATATATAATCAAATATAGGAAAGAATAATAAACATTAGTTTATTACAGAACGTACCTTACATTGAACAATCGAAGTTTGAAATAAATCTGGACATTCGTACATGTTTATCACTCTTATTTCTCCTATATATATATATATATATATATATATATATATATATATATATATATATATATATATATATATATATATAGTTTAGAATAATATGACATATTCGTTTATATCGTGCAAGAATTCAACATCAACAAAAGTTTGGTGTACGATCGTTTCTAAGAGGAAATGGACCTTTATTAATACCAAGTCTTTTCATCAGCACAGGATATAGATACTAGAAGTTAAATGTAGAACCATAACAAGAATCTACTATTCACCCATGAATTACAAATAAATCAAAGAAAAGAGGGAGGAGGGAGGATATCACACATAATAATAAAACCACAATTGAAGAAGAAAAAATATCAGAAGTACAAAAATAAATAATGTACAAAATCAAAAACTTAAAAACAATAAAAAACCTAAAAAGAATTAAAGATGGCGGCCAATATTGCCCAGGGATTGGAGGTTGGAATGGAGTAGTTAAAACTGATTGGCAACCTCTCAGAAATCGTAACTGTAGATTTGTTAACGTAATTATCACGTGTATAGTATTACTTGAAAAACACAATAACAAACGAACACATTCGAATTTAAAATTTAAAAAATCCTGCTGTTTGTGTAAATTGAAATCCAACAGTAACAGTCGATTTGTTGTTGTCATCAGCGATACAAACACACACACACACACACACACACACACACACACACACACACACACATATATATATATATATATATATATATATATATATATATATATATATATATATATATATACAGGGTGACTAAAAAAAACGGGCCCCGTGTAAACTTTATGTGATATCTCCTTTATTTATTCACCAATTGCCCTTATTTTACAAGACATGGCAGAATCAACGACCGTGAGTACACCAAGACCTCAGTGGGAGCTGGGACAAAGAATACACTGTGTTAAATTTTACTACAAGACAGGCTCGTTTAAGAAAACCCAGAACAGTTTCATGCATCAGTTCGGATGTGAAAAGGCTCCACCCAAAAGCAGAATTCAGAACTGGGTGGACCACTTCGAGAAGTATGGGACCGTGGAGAACTTCAACGCTGCCAGTGAGAACCGTCCAAGCCACCGGGCACGTCCGAAGAAGCGGACAGCCGAGCTGGTCGAAAGTGTGAGAGAGTCTCTCCAGGAGAGTCCGAAACGCTCTGTGCGTAAGCGAAGTCAGTCCCTCGGTATCTCCCGTGAGACTTGCAGGAGAGTGCTGGTGAACGATATCAGGGCTTACCCATACAGAATACAGACGCTGCAGACCCTTACAGCCTCAAACAAGAAGAAGAGGAGCGTTATGGCAGTCAAGATGCTCGATAAGATCGAGGAGACACCAGGTTTCCTTAACCTCGTTTGGACCTCAGATGAAGCCCACTTCCATCTTGACGGAAAGGCAAACTCCAAGACAAATGTCTTCTGGGGGTCCTCCGGACCCAATGAAGTAGCCACCAAGCCCCTGCACTCTCCTAATTGCACGGTGTGGGCTGCAATCTAGGTCAGAGGCATCACCGGACCAATCTTCATCGAAGAATCTGGCGCAGCAGTGACAGTCACCAAGGAGCTGTATGTGGAGGTCCTCAAAACCTTCAAGAGTGAGCTCCAGACCCTCTACCCGTCGCTCATGAGCAAGTTCTGGTTCCAGCAAGACGGAGCAAGTTCTCACACCTCAAACCTGTCCTGAGATTGGCTAAAAGAGAACTTAGGAGGCCGAGTGATCAGTCTCAAGACTAATTTTGAGTGGCCACCCCATAGCCCGGACCATATTATTTCCTTTCGGGCTATCTTAAGGACAGAATATACGCAAGGAAACCCAGAACCATCACGGAACTCAAGGAAGCCATTAGGGAGGAGATGAGAGCCATTCCCAATTCAGTCTGTAAGAACGTCATGGACAACTTCGTTCTGCGCCTTAAGAAATGCACGGAGCTAAAAGGAGTCCATCTAGAACACATGCTGTAGAACGGAGAAAAAAAGGCTAAATACCCTAGTGTTTTGATATGATGTTGTGAATATAATAAACTAGTTATGCCCCAAAATTCATTTCATTCAGACGAAACACTAAGAAAGGAGGCCTAATTAGATTTGGGGCCCGTTTTTATTTGGTCACCCTGTATATATATATATATATATATATATATATATATATATATATACTGTGTGTGCATTTAGGCAGCATTTTCTCATTTATGCAAAATTGTTAAAAATAACAGAATTCGTCTGTTGAATTATACCTTTTTTTCGCGTTTCCTCGCCGTCTTTTAAAAAATTCTCTTCTTTTCTCCAGCCTTTTTGTTCATTTGCTTTTGGCACTTGAGGATGATTCGACGAAGAATAGAAAACGTTCGTGAAACCTATGGGACATTTATTAATTTTTTTATTTTCATACAAAATAGATTATCAGAAAAATGGAAAAAAAAAAAAAATTATAAATAAAAAGATATGTTTAACGATGCTTGCATAAGATTAGCATTCCTGCACTTATTAGAGCAAAAGCTTGAAACACTAGCGTATGTAGGTTACAATTAATTTAAAATTATTTATTTAAAATTAATATCGTTATAACCACCTTTAATGAGATTAAATTTGAGCCCTGTTCGGGGAAGTTAAAAATAGGCTAACACGTTGCTATAAGGCATATTCCGACAACGTTCGTAGAATCTTTAGTCAGTCTTTCTAGATATGCCGCCCTTCGCCTAAATAGAACTTAAATTCCCCTTTTGAATGTGTTATGTCAGTGGCCTAATGGTTACAGCGCTTGCTTACGGAGTCTAGGTTGATTCTGTGGCAGGGATTCGAACCCTTCACTGATGAGAGCGAAAGCTCGAAACGCTAGCGTATGTAGGTAAAAAATAAATATATATTATATATATATATATATATATATATATATATAATTATTATTTCATGTATTCACATAACATGTTATAAGGGAATACAATCTTTTATGTATCAATTTAGCCTCCGTGTAGCTTAATTGTTATAAATATATGTTCATAACTTACTACCTAGCTCTACTCACGTATTGAGCACTATTGAAGTAAATACTGAAAATTGTTACATAAAAAAATATATCCCCTTATAACATTTTATGTGGATACATAGAATAATATATATATATATATATATATATATATATATATATGTGTGTGTGTGTGTGTGTGTCCGCAGTCATTGCGCGCTCTGTTTGAAATAGTAGTGAACAGTAGACTTTAAAGTATCAGTTTTGCAAGTAGCCTTCGTAAAAACACAAGATAGGGTATGAGATGCGGAACGCTATAAATTTATCACTTGTTTTTATTAAAACCCTTCCCACGGCGGTAAAATTTGACACAAAGTCGGGAAGTGGGATTGAAAAGCGAGCGCCCCAGAGGAAAGGCACTCTAGCCTACAAAAAAGGCCTGGGCAGCCCCGTCGGCATTCACCGGTAGGGGCGCCTCGAGCGATTAGCAACAAACTTACCCCTTCACAAAGAGTGAGAAGGTAAAATCTGAGAGAGTGGACCTCCTAGAATTGCACAGGACAAACCCGAAGACCGGCGGAATCAAGGTCAGAAGGCCAAGACGGTACCGGTCTACAGAGTGAGCAACCGTAGGAACAGATACTACACTTTGATCTCTGCCAAAAGGCAGAATTCACCACTTGGTATTTATCTACCTCCCACAGCTGTAAGATGTGACACAAGGTCGGGAAAGTGGGATTTGATAAGTTGGCGTCCAAGAGGAAGAAGAGTACTCTGACCGTCAAAAAATGCCTGGGTAGCCCCGTCGGCATTTCCCGGTAGATGCGCCTCAGGCGATTAGCAATAAACTATCCCCTTCTCAAAAGGTGAGACGGTAAAGCCTGGAAGGGTGAACCTCCTAGAACTGTACAGAACAGTACCTCAGACCGGCAGAAATCAAAGCCTGAAGACCAAGACGCTACCGGTCTACATAGCGCAGCAGCAATCGGATCAGATACTACACTCTGATGATTTTGCCAAATTAATCACTTGCATGATGGAGAGAGTGGGCATTCTTCTTGGCAAGGCATGATTCGACTTTAAAGAAATTCATGTATTCAGGTCGTCGGGGTGTTATCGAGGGAATACCATACTATAACATGCAACCCAACGAGGACGCGTACTTCAACACTTGTTGATATGCGTATTCGTTCGTTTGCGTTTCAGTCTGTGTAGAGGCGCTTTATTCTTTCTTCATTCCATCCTGCCGACAATGCGGGCCTACCAATCAACCACTTGTTACTCTGCCTCTGAACTAGGAGCTCGGCGTGCGTGCACACGGAGCTATCAATAGAATGCCGGATCGATACGATATTTTTTTGTCGCTGGTGAATCAAGTGTTCACAGCGCATGCGTCCAATGTTCGGCGTGTATGTGTGCGTTTGTGTGTGTGTGCGCGCGTTTAATTGTGTCGTCGTCAGGAGAGGAATCGGAGCTTTTCTTTCTTTCTCTATGAAGCGAGTCGGTCTCATTTGAATTTTTTAAATTGTAAAATTAAATTAAATAAATAAATAAAACGACATTAAAGGGCGTTTAAGTAGTAAACTTCTTCGGCAGCCTTGGTCTATTAATCGCGAATTGCCTTGACTGTACGAGCGCCGCTCTATCGCCATTATTTGTGGAAACGCCTTGAGTCTGCTCTCGGCCTGCCAAGCCAGCCGAACATTCGAAGAAAACTATGGACTATGATACGATTATATATAAGGAATCAGGATTTCTCGATATTGAACTAAACAATGTTCAAGTGACGAATAAGGGATTTATTAATTATTTATTGAATTTATTAATCTTATAGTTTAATGGATCAGTGTTATTTTTTTCCTTTTTTATTATTTGTGATTCAATAAAGACTTAGAATTTACAAAGAAAAAAAAATATTATTGTTTGTGATTCAATAAAGACTTAGAATTTACAAAGAAAATGAATTATTATTATGAGAATTTTTCTTTCAAAAAAATTAGTAAAATTGTGTGTTTACGAAAAGATAGATGAGTGGGGTTTGAAGAGAGTAAGCAAAAGACATACAAATCAAACAGAAATACCGAAGAGAGGAAAGAATCCAGAGATAGAGTAAAGGCAAATAGATGGATCGATTCTTTTTATGGAAATCGCTCCAGACAAGGCATGAAGCCACTTGATATAAGGAGCTAACAAGAACGAAATATGATTATCGAAAATATGGGAGATGCCTATCGGTCTTAGCCTGGAAAAAACCAAGGCTATAGGTAGAAAGAAAACAGTCAGCAGGAAGAGAGTTCCACAAGCCTGCGGTTCATGGAAAAAAAGCTACTTGAATAGGAAGCTGTATTACAATTAGGTATCAAAACAGTGGATTAATGGAGACCACTAGACCAACGAGTCAAACGAACTCGAACAAAAGAAGCAGGGAATAGATCACACAATTCTGAAAAACACATGCTATAATAGTATAAGCAATGTTGTTTTATTTTCTGGAAAAATATTAAGCATTTGTGTTCAAGTATTCCTTTCTTAAAAAAGGCGACTGGACTTTAAACAAGTTCTGATTTATTTCTAAATTGCAAGTGAAAAAGCAAATTGATTTTTTCTTTCTTTTCCTTTCTTTACAGTCACAGTTAAAAAGATAAATACATTTGTATCGAAATTACAAAAATGTGAATGTTTATCTATCTACATGAATTAACGAGAAAGATTTTGTTTCGTGTTTACAACAAAGTTATATATTAGATGCAATTAGTTTAATTAACGTTTCAAATATGTCAGTTAGTGAAATTTGCGAAGCGATAGCGAGCCGGAAAAAACGGCTAGTATAAGAATAATACTACAAACAGCTGCATTCGCATGGGTTTCAGTCATACCTAACATATGCACGACTTTACTATTTCTCTAGCTAGAGATTTTTCCATTCTTGAATTAGACCACAATGAAAATACGATCTTTAAGAAAACATTTATTATTACTAAAAGACAACCACACACTTTATTAACTCAGCTCACCACTTCCAGAAACACTTACACAAAACCGCAAAAGGCAGCAATACTTGAAATAAACGTAAATGTTAGTTTGTTAACAATTAATACTCTATTCTATATCCACAATCACAAATACACGCATCCAAATAAACCCGTCACAATTTGTCTGTTGTCTTGAGAATGTAGGGCTATGCAAAATATTCGTTGAATGCATGATGCACAGAAGCCGGTCGACAAAGAGGCCGATAGACAAAAAGAAAAGATCGTAGAACTTGGAAAACACTCAGCCATGTTAGTGCGTATTCTGCAACTAGCGGAAAAAAAAACTGATAATTATAGTTACAAAATAATAATTGTTTGATAGCACATATATTGGGAAATGAAAAAGGAAAAACCAAGAGATATTTTTTATTTATTCATTGTTTCGTCTTTATTTGTAAGACTTCTTCAGGATGATAATTTTAAGAAAAATGTCATGCGAGTACATCGAAATATTGGGTTGGCATGATGTGTTGATGAGAAAAGTAGTAGCCGTGGCTGACTGACTTCTCTTAGCGCTCTTAGTAGTCACGGCTACTACTTTTTCTCATCAACCCATCATGTCAAACCAATATTTCGATGTACTCGCATGACATTTTTCTTAAAATTATCATCCTGAGGAAGTCATACAAATAAAGACGAAACGTTGATGAATATATAAAAAATATATCTTGGTTTTTCCTTTTTCATTTCCCATTACGTCGGATTACTCTCATCCTTCTTTCTCATAGCATATATATTACATCTTGAAAGAAATGTAAATATAAAAGTCCGGGAAAATATTACGTCGGGGTACAGATTCCCAGAAAAAACTGTTTTTTTAGTAACTTAAATTTCTTCGTTTCTCACTGAACTGTCTATGTCCTCTGAAAAGTGAAAATCACGAATAAAAAGTTTAACTGATAAAAATAACCCATTACCTCCGTCGTCGTTAACATTATCGCGCCACGCACCGCCTAATACCTTGTATTTTATTTCCTTCCCACCACAGGAAGGTGTAACAAAAGGATAGAAGAATACGTCAGCGCACAAGATGGTGAACTCTGACCCCTTAAAAATTGCCTGAACCCCCCCGTACGCATTCTCCGGTTAGGGCGCCTCAATCAGTTAGCAATGAACTAATCCCGCCCCCAAGCGAGAAGGTAATACCTGGGTGGGTGAACCTCCTAAAGTTTAACATACCATAAACCACATCCTGACAGAAAAAAGCCACTGTCTTCACAATGGCCAAGTCTATGTCGGACTGATTGACGAGAACGTATCCTCGACTGGTATGATTAGCCGGAAAGACCAGACAGTTTGTGATGCCTAATTCCTTGGTCCTTTACTCCCACCGCACGAAGGTGTGGCACAGGGTCAGATGGTGGGAAGAATAAGCAAGCGCATAAGTAATAGTTCACTCTGGCTCCGTTAAAAATTGGCTGGGCAGTCCCGTCGAAATTCCCCGGTTTAGGCGCCTGAAGCAGTTAGTAATAAACTAACCCCTCCTCAAAGCGAGAAAGCAAAACCTGGGTGGGTGGACATCCTAAGTCTACCCAGAACTAATACGACAGTCCGACATATAAAAAATGCCACCGAAATGGTCTAGTATCTGTCGGACTGATTGCCGAAGACGTATCCTCGACTGGTTTGCTTAAGCGGAATAACAAATCGGTTTCCGAGGATTATTAATTATATGTTTCCCACCGCAGTAAGATGTAGCACAAAGCCCGAATGTGGGGGAAATATGCCAGCGCCCTAAATGTGGTTCATTCTGACCTCTTAAAATTGTCTGAGCAGCATTGTCGGCATTCCCCGGTTGTGACGCCCTAGTGAGTTAGCAATTACCCAATTCATTCCCAAACGGTGGATATTCTAGAACTACCCAGAATTAATAGCCTGCATTCTGTTGAACTGATTGTCGAGGACCTTTTTTCGACTTGGTCAGGCACATCGACACGCTGTAAACAGGACATGAAACACAGTGACATTAAAACTATTTTTTTGTCATTGTTGTTTCAAAATATTGAAAAAAAATATAAACACGTAGTTGAACTTTTGGAAATCCGAGTGTAGCGTTTTAAAATAGATTTATTTCTCTTCAGTTTGGAACGATTTTTCCATCTGGTCCGAAAGAAAGTCGACACTGGCGATGTTGCCATTTTTTTTTTCAAAATTAGTTTTTGAATCGTTTTCATTCTCGTTACAAGAAAGTTTTATTTTTTTGTGTCGAAATGAATCTTCTTCTTCTTCTTCTTCTACTTCTTTTTCTTTTTTTTCTTTTTCTTCTTGTTCTTCTTGTTCTTCTTGTTGTTGTTGTTCTTCTTCTTCTATTATTCATCATGATGTATTTCTTCTTCCTCTACTTCATCACATTCTTTTTCTTCGCTTCTGTATACTCCTCTTCTTCATCCGTTTCTTTCTTTTTATCATCTTCTCTTTCTTATTTTGATTCTTCTGTTTCTTCTCTTCTTTATATTCTTCTTCATCAATATCTTTCTTCACTCTCCTCTTCATCATATTCCTCCCCTTGTTCTTTATATCCCTCTTCTCTTTTCTTTTACTTCTTTTTCTTCTTATTCCTCTTATTCTTATCCTCTTTTTCCTCTCATTATTCCCTTCTTTATATTTCTCTTATACTTCTTTTCTTCTTCATCACGATATCCTTCTTTTTATATGTTAGATGAAACAGAGTTTCATCCAAATAACATATGTAAAAGGAAGTAACTCTTTGCCTTTGTGATCGATATTACCTCAAAGAGATTTGGTCCCTGAATTCCAGATAATTGTATTAACACCGGTTACAGCAAAGAGCGGGTGGAAGCATTTTTTTAGAAAATCCAGATACCTCCAGTTCTCGTTAAATTTTAACAATAGGTTTTAGGTCTTGATTAATAAAAAGAAATCCTCAAATTTAAGTTACTTGGTGTATTTTAAAGGGTTTTAGTCGGGCATAATATAGGCACCTCCCCCATTTGGCAATTCAAATATTTTAAATTTTCATTAAATTCTATCCATTATCAGTAGACAATAGTTAACAAAGATTCCCTGAATTTTAATCTCTTCTAAGACTCCTTAAGCTTAAGCCTTACATTTTAAACACTTTCTAGAATCAAAATCATCTAGTCGGTTTTGATCTAAATTAGAATAAGGATTTTAGATATAAGGTTTAGTAGCATTATGTCTTGATTTGATGAAAGGATACGGTCTGGGATAACCCCGGGAATGGATTGGTAGCTGAGAAATGAGAAGTACATTTTAAAAGCAATAACTGACTGCCAACTATTTTAAATTGATTTCATCATTTTCTTTCTATTTCCCGCTCACAATAAGATATGTCCACACATCTGAGTCTGTCGCTCTGCAAGGCAAAAGCAATAAGTCCCGTTTTACTAACATTATCCGCGAGTGGCTCTTGGCCTTGATAAGGTCTGACCCTAATCATCATCATCATCATCATCATCATCATCATCATCATCATCATCATCATCATCATCATCATCATCATCATCATCATCAGGGTTTTGTTTTATCACTCCTGGAGGAGGAACACCTCCCTGGTTCTATACACCTTACTGGTGACTCAAGGGTTTTAGCCATAGTCGCCACGCTAGGCACTGCGCCTAGGCTATGTGTCCACATAGATTTTTTTCTTTTCGCTGTAAGACTTCGACTATGAAAAAAAAAAGAAAAGAACAAAGGAAAATATTGTCTGTGCTACCATGAATAAGGTTTTTCGAAACCGAAAATTGTAATTAAAAAAAATTATTTAATAAATATTTCATTTATTTGAAAAAATCTCGCGTCATGTTGGCTGATTCTAAAATGTAAAAGTCTATCATTTCAACGACGTTTCTAAACGGTAGTAACATTTAAATCTTATATATATATATGTACATATTATATATATATATATATATATATATATATATATATATATATATATATATATATATATATATATATATATGCAACTTTACCACAAATATTTTTTACGTTATATTGTTACGATGTGACAAACTGATGTAAATAAGACACACCCTGGCATTTTAGCGTTAACTATTTTAAATCATTTTTTGAAACATGCGTGGGTTTAACTTCCGTTACTTTTTTATGGCACATCGAAGTCGAATTGTATACTGAATGTTTCTATCTCACACCGTTTATATATATTTCTCTCTCCCTCCTTCTCTCTCTTTTTCACTGTATATATATATATATATATATATATATATATATATATATATATATATATATATATATATATATATATATATATATATTAACCTACATTATTTCCTTATGCGACTTTGATATTTAACCCCTCTCTTGCTTTGATAACCGCCTATCTGATCTCAATATGCTTATTATACAACTCTCTATTCTAGTGTTGCTTCCTGGCCATCTCCCTCGGATCAGTTGAAATATGCAGCTGATCTAGATGTTAACCTGAGTTCAGTTGTGGATTGGGGTATGTTTCGTTTAATCCAGTTAAGACTCACCTCGTGTTTTTCAATCTAAGCTGTTCCAATTCCGCCCTTCTATTCAACAGTTAACTTTATTTCTCCCACTGCTACCATTTATTTGAACCCATAATTTATCTTTTCATAAGCGACCTTTTATGCTGACATGATACACGCTCCCTTCTCCTCTGTAATGGTCTTAATAACTACGAACGCTGCCAATCCCCATTCAACAGTTAACTTATTTTATCCCACTGCCACCATCTATTTGAGCTCATATTTCATCGTTTCATAAGCGGCCTTCTGGGCTTGATTTCTCCTACTACTATATTACGTCACAAACGGGCCAATCTTTGTCAAATATTTGTACTTGTGTGTTATTTCCTCACACCAATCATCTCGAGGAAGTCTTGCAATTAAGAGGAAACGTTGCTGAATAATAAATAATATTTTTGGTTTTCCTTTTTTAATTTTCCATATATATATATATATATATATATATATATATATATATATATATATATATATATACAAAATATTTCCAATATTATCTCTTACAAAACGCCCCCATTCGATGTGTTCATATTTTTTGCGACATCCATAAAACTTAGAGTATGTTTCGTCGACATAAAAACTAATATAAAAAGTATAACGTAAACACGCATATTTGTGTCGGGGACCGCTGCAGACAACGAGGGGCCTCGACATTGCGTAAACACGAGGTCAACGAACATCAGCCGTAATAAAACTTTTCAAATTATACAAGCATTTGTTCTTGATGACATTAACCAATCGAAATGCTCGTTAAATGAAAGAAAGCGCACACACATTGAAGAAGGAAACAGATTGATAATCTTAATCGGCTCAAATAAAGTGCTATGTCAAACGTTACCATGACAGACCGGCAGGAATTCCATGTAAAACTAAAGCCCCACAGATCAACGAAAATCATGGCCGACCGACTAATCATGGCCGACCGACAAAGATTCTATGTCAAACTAACGCTAGACAGACTAACAAAAATGCTATTTCAAACGTTACGATGAGAGACCAACTAATATGCTATGTCAAAAGTTACTACGACAGACCAACAAAGATTCTATGCTATTTTTAAATAATAAAGTACAGACTGACAAATATGTTATTTCAAACTGAAGCCAGACAGACAAAAGAAAATGCTATTTTCTACGTAACCATGACGGACCGACGAAGAGTCTATGCCAAACTAAAGTCTTGAAGACCTACAAAAATTCTATTTCAAACGTTACTATGATTAACTGACAAAGATCCTATGTCAAACTAAAGCATGGCAAACTAATGAGAATTCAATTTCAAACGTAACAATTGCAGACCGACGGAGATACTATGTCAAACTAAAGCGTGACAGACCAACAAAACATGCTATTATAAACTTATGCAGTACATACTGACGAATATGTTATTTCAAACTGAAGCCTGTCAGATACACGAAAATGATATTTCAAACATTATTATGACAGACAAACGAATATGCTATGCCAAACTTAAGCCTTACAGACCAACGAAAATTCAAGTAACCATTGGAGACTGACAGACCAACGGGCCCTCTGTACAGCGGTTTTTCAGGACAACCTGATATGGCCATACTTTACCATACAAGTAAACCCTAACCTTAACCCTAACCTTAAACTTTAACCTAACCCTAAACCCTGACCAAGTATAAAAAAAAACATAGTATTCGAAGCCCAAGAAAGATCCACAAGCCATGGCTTCAAATTGGCTCATACTGCCGGAAACACCTCTGGAAGTCTTCTTTTGGAATAGTGTTCATCTTCGCCGTCGCGTTCCGCATTATCTCTTTTTTTCGTACCATCTCAACAACAGCTGCACTCCGATCAGTTAGGGCCTGCCAGAACGCTGGTCACTCTCCGCTGATGTGCGCCCTTTTTTGAATCGGTTGAACCACTCCTTAATTTGTGTTACACCCATTTCTCGAAACATCTACTGAATCTAACGCGACGGCGGAGATGAACACCATTCCATAAGAAGACTTCCAGAAGTGTTTCCGGCAGTGGATGGATCGGTGGGATAAGTGTGTGCAAACGAAAAGAGGTTACTTTGAATGGGATTATGGGTTCCAACTCCGTCAGGTATTTGAAATATTTTTTTCTGGACGACGTGCGGATACTTTTTAGACAGGCCTCGTACATACACCCCCCACCATTGCTGCCTTAATACACACGATCTCTCTCTCTCTCTCTCTCTCTCTCTCTCTATATATATATATATATATATATATATATATATGTGTGTGTGTGTAGGCATCTGTGTATATGTGTGTGTACGAACACATAAATATCGTTGTACGTATGTGTTCGTACACATACATATACACAGATGCCTACACACACAAACACACACACACACACACACATATATATATATATATATATATATATATAAATATATATATATATATATATATATATATATATATATATATATATATATATATATATATATATATATATATATATATATATCGTGTGTATTAAGGCAGAAATTTCTCATTGATGCAAACTTTGTTAAAAATAACAGAATTGGTCTGTTTAATTATACCTGTGTTTATTTGTTCAATTTTTCTGATGTTTTTTTTTGTATTAAATTACAAAAATTAATAAATGTTCCATTTCGATATATATATTTATATATATATATATATATATATATATATATATATATATATATAATTGTAGAATTCTATCAATTGGCACATGCTGCAATTAAAACGCTATTTCAAATTTAGCACGATAGACGATAAAGAATGCCATTTAAAATTGAGCATGACAGACCAGCGGAAATACTAATTACTCGCAAGAACTCCTGGAAATTCCAAGGTGCTTTCTTTAATTTGTTTGTAATTTACTGTTAATAATAGAAGTCGTCTGAATAGTCCAAATAATCCAAATTATAATACTCATTTTCCAAACGCCGAAGCAAAACTTAAGTAATATATATATATATATATATATATATATATATATATATATATATATATAAAAATATATATATATATAAATAATATATATATATATATATATATATATATATATATATATAATAATACATCATGTTCCCACGTAAGTTTTCACCCTCCAACCCTTTTTTTCAAGATGGAATCGCTCTATCAATGCTATGCAAAAAAGGTATTCCGTACAGATTAACGCAGTTGAAATATAGATCCCCGAGATCGACAATACGCACCTGAAGAAGGTCAGATGTCACATCGGCCGAAACGTTTTGGAAATAACATTACAGGTTAGATAATATTTGTAGAACTATTTAACCAAGTATCAGTTTTTGTTTTTGATACGGATGAGCGAATATAATTCATAAACATTCTCATTACAAACGATTTGAGAA
>OY744552.1:872500-895000 GCA_963556195.1 Sepiola atlantica | reverse complement strand
AGACAGACAGAGAGACAGAGAGAAAGAGGGGGGAGAACATAAGAGTGAGAGTATGTGTCTAAATTTTGATATTTCCAAAAAAACAGCGCAGTTGTTTCATTTCCGGTTGCGAAGCCCGGGGCGCGTGGTGCCCGCGTCTAGTTCGGGGAGCTGTTTAGGCCGTGTTCGCTAATTTCTCGGCACGAGGTCATCCGGGGCTACTACTTAATTCGCGTGTTTTGTTCCTAATTACTGACACTATTTGCTTGCAATAAAGCGCGTTTCAAAATAAACATATACCCCCATTAAGGCGCACGAAACAGCGCACTTACAAACACATTACACACGATTAAAAAAAGGCTGCGCAAAGAAAGTGATTTCGAAAATTATCACTTACATTGAAGTACAAAACCACACACACAATTTCTCTTACAACTACCTAAGACACAATGACTAACACACACACACACACACACACACACATATATGATAAAGAATCAAAAAGTGTTTTAACGTAATGGAAATTGTAAAAAGAAAACCAAAAAATATTATTTACGTATTTATCAACGTGTCGTCTTTATTATAAGACTTCCGCAGGATAATTGTCTGAAGAAAGTACATTATACAAGTACCAAATGTTCAAAAAAAGACGTGTGAGATTAAAATTGGGCCGCTTGTGAACAAAATAATTAATTATGAGATACAAATCTTTCACTGCCATTTGTATCTCAATCTTCGAATCTGATTTTACGAACTCTTCTTGTATCTTTCAAATGTCCATATATATTAATATATTTAAAAAAAATTTTTTAATGGAAATTGCTCCAGACAAGGCATGAAGCAACTTGATGTAAGGAGCTAAAAAATTAATACTTCAAGTCAAAAACAAGCCAACGATAAGTGTTAGATGGATAGATTCCGACTCAGAAAACAGCAATTATCCCCCCTTTGTCAGTAACATCGCTCATGAAATAATATACAGTAATTTTATTGATGTTTCCTGGATGTAAATCTAATAAAATCTCGTGGTCTATACACTAGTGCTCAATAATAAGTAAGGCTGTATTATAGTATAAACTCGATTTATTTATACAAACATTATTGGCTACATATGTGCATACGTTTTTACGATGCGATTAATGTCGAAATACAACTTCATCAGGCCACGTGAAACGTGAATTTTTACGTGGCCTGAGGAAGCTGTAGTTCGAAAGAAATGGCAGCTGAAACCTGTTTGCACATATGTAGCACATAATATTTGTATAAAAAATAGAATGTATTCTATATATATTTATTTACATAAATATATATATATATATATATATATATAAATTGGTACCGAGCTAAGAACTAGAGGTTGGTTGTTCGATCCCCACCGACTCCCATAACATATATATATATATATATATATATATATATATATATATATATATATATATATATATATATATATATATGTGATTTTATGAAGGCTTACCAAAGCATTCCTTTCAGGACACCAATGATCACCATTAAAGATATTTTTTCTTACAAATACTATTTATTCAAATTAAATGTTTTTTCCTACACGTGTTTCACTACCAAGCAGTTACTTGCTTGGCAGATCATCAGGGAAATTAAATGTCTGGAATACTGGTTTCAACTGCCGACAAAACACAATGTGGCGTTGTAATAGTTCAGGTCACTTAAGAAGAGAAGGGGAAAAAATAAAAATAAAAATAAAAATAAAAGTCAAATTTAAAAAGCAAGGAAGAACAACGATAAAAACAAAAAAAAGAAAGTCCTAGAAAAGTAGCTCGTGCATTATTTCTTCCACCAAGCCAACAAGCAAATAATCGGTCCCAAATACATTCAATAAAACCATAAAACCGGAACAATTTGGGACCGATTATTTGCTTGTTGGCTTGGTGGAAGAAATAATGCACGAGCTACTTTTCTAGGACTTTCTTTTTTTTGTTTTTATCGTTGTTCTTCCTTGCTTTTTAAATTTGACTTTTACTTTTATTTTTATTTTTATTTTTATTTTTTTCCCCTTCTCTTCTTAAGTGACCTGAACTATTACAACGCCACATTGTGTTTTGTCGGCAGTTACAACCAGTATTCCAGACATTTAATTTCCCTGATGATCTGCCAAGCAAGTAACTGCTTGGTAGTGAAACACGTGTAGGAAAAAACATTTAATTTGAATAAATAGTATTTGGAAGAAAAAATATCTTTAATGGTGATCATTGGTGTCCTGAAAAGAAATGCTTTGGTAAGCCTTCATAAAATCACATATAAATGCTCTGTACTCTGTAATCGAGTATCATCGAGCTTGTTTTTTCTTGGAACAACCCCGGTCTTCACTTTATGATCTATTTTATAAGTGAAAAATCTAAATCTATATATATATATATATATATATATATATATATATAGTGAATGCTTTTATTCAAACATGTACAAGGTCTGCTACACTGGCATGTCGATGTTATCGATCTACAGCTCTCAAGAGCTGAGGGCTCATCAGCTCTATATTTTTTATTGAGCACTCTTTTATAAACCCGGTTGGATTCCCTTTGGATTTCTACCCTGTGGATTTTTACCCTACCTGGATTACTATATATATATATATATATATATATATATATATATATATATATAATATGAAACGAAAAGTATACTTTTTTAGGATAAAACCTATATATATATACGAGATAGAGCAATTATAAAGATAAATGAAAAAAGAGAGCTGAAGATGTACAAATGACAACTCTATTTGAACTTCGATTGTTCAATGCAAGGTGTACTTGACTTTTTATCGAGTACACCTTGCATTAAACAATCGAAGTTGAAATAGATTTTTCATTCATACATCTTTATCTCTCTTCTTTCATTTATCTTTATATATATATATATATATATATATATATATATATATATATATAATATTTATTAATAAATATGAAATTATTAATACCTACAGACGCTAGCGTTTCAAGCTTATTGGTCTCATCAGTGCAGGAAAGTAACAATTTCAGACGGTCGGGAGGCACGAACTCGGTTCACAGAGTCAGCCATATCCACTCGACCAACGGAAACTGCCACGTGATTAAAGGAAATTAAGATCTATATGTACCTAGAAACGGGCACAGATAGAAGACTAGTTGAGAGTGTTCGACGAACGTATTCGGAACTTTGCATTAGAGCTTTTTGACAGTCTATTTTTAACATCCCCGAGAGTGCTCAACTTTAATTTCTTAAAGGGGCTTAGTATATATATATATATATATATATATATATATATATATATATATATATATATATATATATATATATATATATATAATAAAATGAAATAATAAAATAAGGTGCCAATCAAGTTTTATTAACATTCAAAGTTCAAGCAAAGCATCTAAACGTCCTTAGCTCATGAGTTTTCAAAGATAAATCTTCTCCTCAGAGGACCATTACCGTAGTTACATTACTATAGGTAATAAAATTGCACTTTGAAAATACATAAAAATATGTACAAAAAATTACATAAAAATATATAACATCAAAAATATCGGCCCCCAAACATACTTTTTTGTTGAATCTATATAATCCATTTATGTCATAAAGTTTAAAATACATAATCAGGAAAGATATCCAGGAGTCCATAAGGGTGACTGAAAATTAATCCAGGTATTGTGTGAAAGTACAAAGACGATAAATTGAAAGAGTTGAACAGGTAGTCCAGCGGTAGGATGCGTCCGCAATCGATGAAGTGCACAGTATCCGGTGTTTATGTTAATACGATAAATAAATCAAATCAAATAAAAAAAATTCAGTAAACTCACTCAAAATTCCCAGTAGTCGGTATGAACATTATAAATCAAGTCAAAGTTCGCCTGTCCAGTGGCAAAATCCGTTAAATCCGATTCGAAATAGATTAAAATTGAATTGAGTCAACAAAAACGGCCACCTCTTCCACCGAATTGAAATAAAAACAATTCAATGATTAAATTTTGAAATTTAGAAATTATTTGTCCTTCCGCGAGCTAAACAATACCCTTCTTAGCAGAAGGCCATATTAAAAAAAACGCTAAATGCCTGCTTATTCGAACGGAAGTCAACATCTGGATTAATTTTCAGTCAGCCTTATGGACTCCTGGATATCTTTCCTGATTATGTATTTTAAACTTTATGACATGGATGGATTATATAGATTCAACAAAAAAGTATGTTTTTGGGTCGATATTTTTATGAAATTTTTTGTACATATATTTATGTATTTTCAAAGTGCAATTTTATTACCTATAGTGATGTGACTACAGTAATGGTCCTCTGAGGAGAAGATTTATCTTTGAAAACTCATAAGCTAAGGACGTTTAGATGCTTTGCTTGAACTTTGAATGTTAATAAAATTTGATTGGCACCTTATTTTATTATTTCATTTCATATAATAATATTAATGCTCTATCCAGTATATTGAGCTTCAGTTTTTATTCGGATGTTTCACTAATTATAAGATATTAGTTGATGCTTATATCTTTTGTTGGATTACTTTATATATATATATATATATATATATATATATATATATATATATATATATATAATATTAGTTAAAAAGAAACTTATTTAGATAGATTGGTTTTAACATTCTACGACCTACAAAAGATCTGATGTTTTTGGGGTATAGTCTGTAGGAAATTTTCGGGAACCATTCCCTTCATCAAGCCTTCTGATTGATGACGAACTTTCTGACCAATCAATCAGCATAGTTTTGTAAACAATCAGTTAGATACGGAACATTTAAGTACCATTCAATAGATTGTTAATTGCATAGTGCGTAAAACACACACGTATATATATATATATATATATATATATATATGTATGTATTAATTAATTAATTAATTTATAAATTATTTTTGTGTACATATTTATTTAATTAATACACAAATTAATATTTGCCTGCACCAAACGTAGACATGGACACGGGTTTCTGGCTATGAGCCGTCATCACAATGACTTACCCGGCCAATAACAAAAATTCAGCGTATATATATATATATATATATATATATATATATATATATATATATATATATATATATATATATAAACTCTTTCATAGACGCTCATAATGTGCTACACATCCTAGGAAAAAACCGTTATCCGAACGCAACCCACTTTTAAATTGTTTTCTTTGGGCATTACTTTTCTAACAAACATGGTTTCGTCAATCACGTCAATATGGCTTCCTCCTCGGCCGAATAATTAGACACTTAATATTTTTATACCGGGAGCAAAAACACCTCACACAGTTGCGTTTTAGTGGCAGACAGTCTCAATTACTTTCTAGTATTGCTTTTCGTAGTTCTACTTCGTTACTATTAATACCCACCTTCTCGTTTTCTGTCCGTCTCTTTTTTTATTTTAACCGAGTTCACCCCAAACAAGGCAAGTTGCCACTGTAGACGTAAGTGGTTACTGAGAATTAGGGTGCAAGTTAAGGGAATCATCTGAAATTGGGAGCTGTGCACCTAGATGTTTATTCACATTAGTTTTAAACTTCTGCATGTCGGTACAGTGGGGGCAACAGAGAGCAGGGAGGGAGTTCTAAAGGTCGACAGCTATGGGAGTAGAAGGTTCTCCGGCATCTCGGGGACTTCCACAGTGAATAGATATGATTTAGTTGATCGTCGGGTTGATCGAGTGTATTTACGTCGATGAGGGCACTAGAACAGCAAGTTCATCGGAGCACATTTCTATTAAAGTACTTGTAAAACAAGCACACAGATGAAACATTGGACAGAGGCTGGAGCTTGGTGAATAGTGCGGGACCTATCAGATATATATTTATAAATTTAATAATTATATATATATATATATATATATATATCCACAGAAAAGTGCTTGTTTCATCAGTGTGGTTGTATACAACTGAGCCACCGATCGCATTTTTAAACCTTAGACCGTCTTATCACCCGACATTTATATCCATGTACTTAATGTTTCAGTTTTACGAACGAGAAGTATAAATACTGCATTTATTAGTATGTAGCGGATATATATCTGATAGGTTCCGTACTATCAACCAGACTCCTGCCCCAGTTTCATTGCTGCAATGGTGCATCTTTGTGCTCATTAACTGTGGAACTTGTTCTTGTTGATGTACCCTTAATTCAAACTTTTGACTCACCCATGTACTTGCATATGTACCTAAACACCAACGTTTTAGAATCTCTTGTACTTTTTGATGTTCCCCTAATGCACATTTTTTACTCACCCTTGTACTTGCATATACGTTTTAGTCTCCCTTGTACTTGTTTATGTACCCTTAATGTTAACTTTTGAGCCACCCTTGATCTTACATATGTACCCGAACAGCAACTTGTTGATGTATTCCTAATGCCAACTTTTGACTTGCATATATACCCGAACGCCAATGTTATAGTCCAACTTGTACTTGTTTATGTACCTAGAATGCCAACTTATGACTCACCCTTGTACTAGCATGTGTGCCCGAACTCCAACATTTTAGCCCCCCTTGTATTTGTTGATGTACCACAAATGCCATTTTCTGAATCAGCCTTGTACTTTCATATATACCCGAATGGCAACGTTTTAGTCTCCCTAATACTTGTTTATGTAGTCCTAATGCCAACTTTTGACTCACTCTTGTACTCGCATATGTAGCCGATCGCCAACGTTTTAGAATTACTTTTGTGCTTGTTTATGTACCCCTTATGCCATCTTTTGACCCAGCCTTGTACATGCATATGTACCCGATCGCCAAAGTTTTAGAATACCTTTGTATTTATATGTGTACCCCTTATACCAACTTTTGACTTACCCTTGTATCCGAATGCCAACGTTATAATCTCCCTTTGTACTTGTATATGGACGTCTAATGCCAACTTTTGACTCACCCTTGTACTTGCATATGTACCCGAACTCCAACTTTATAATTCCCCTTTCTACTTGTATATGTATAATGCCAACTTTTGACCCACTCTTGTACTTGCATATTACCCGATCACCAACGTTTTAGAATTCCTTTGTATTTTCTTATATAAATTAATCAATGCTATTTGTTCACGTTCGTATTTACTTGTATACCTTCTCATGTACTCGAACGCCAACGTTTTACCAACCTTTGTACTTGTATAACTTTATATCTATTATTCGCTCACCTTTTTACTGACTTGTATACACTTAGACCCACTTTGCAATCCATTCGCTAGGAATGTTAATTATTTAATGGAAATAGATATCGCTTAGATTTGATTGGGGATACCCGAGATAAAATATTCCGGGAAATATCAGTTCAGCACATATTGTTTTTTTTTTAACATACGTCCGGGCATCTAAAAGAGATGATTGATTCGTAGGCTGATCTGTCACGCTTCAGTTGTATATACCATTTATCTTGCTAATCCTGCAACTTGAATGGACGTATTTTTTGTTACTAAAATGTCAGCACTCATCAAGGCTCAAAGGCCACTCGAGGATAAGGGTTAATGAGTTTGTGAGGTGGGAAGTGAGACAGCACCATGTTTGTTGGAAACGGTTGTTGAAATTGGTCAGAATTTGATTATTTAAGAGGACGGCTAAGCAAGAATTTGATAACATTGGACGTGAAAACGACTATGTTGTAGTCAGCTGGGAAGCAGCCCCGCGCTATTGTTTTCTAAAGACGGATAGTTCTAGAGAAGAAACCTTATATAAATATGTATATATATATATATATATATATATATATATATATATATATATATATATATATATATATAGAGAGAGAGAGAGAGAGAGAGAGAGAATAAGATTATACGTTAAAGATATAAATAATATCTTTAACCAGTGGACTATCAGGATAAAACAAAGCTCAATATAGTGTATAGAGAAATAATATTAATTGAATGACATAATAAAATGAGAAATTAATCAGATTCTATTAAAGTTCAACAACAAGGAGTGATGCTGCGTCCTTAACTCATGAGTTTTCAAAGAAAATCTTCTCCTCAGAGTGCCATTACCGCAATGACATTACTGCAGGTAATAAAAATTAAGCTTTGAAAATATATTAACAAAATATATAAAACAATACATAAAAAATACATATAAAAACATCAAACATATCGGCCCAAAACACACTTTTTAGTTAAACTTATACAGTTAATCGAATAAAGTTTAAAACAATTTCAATAAAAATGTCAAAGAAGTCGATTAAAAAACAATCCAGGTGGTGATTGGTAGTCCAAACGGGAACTGTGCTTGCTATCGATGGAGTAAATGACAGTGAAGAGGGTACTCAGGGAGTATGCAAATTAATAATAAATATCTTAATATTCAACATCGAATAAGTTTTCTGAACTTTTCTTTTGTGTGTGATTTTGCTTCTTCTATGGTTTTATTATTAATTTGCATACTCCCTGAATACACTCTTCCCTGTCATCTACTGCATCGATTGCAAACAAATTTCTCGCCTGGGTAACTTTTTCGAACGGGTACAAACAATAAATATAGCATTGTTTAAAAATGTACTGTTTTTTCTTCTTTCTTGAGGGAGTTGGTTTATTGTACGGTTTCTGGTTAAACTCTCTAAATTGTAAAGTTTACAAAAAAATAAATAATAATGTGCCCACGTTACTCACTCTGTTGCCTAGAATACATATTCCATAAATCATAATGATTTGTTTAATAGTTTAGGATTTTACCAATATAACATACATATTTTTGACGCTAAACTTTTTCCCAGAAAAAGAAAGTAAAGCCTGTGAGGTTGGACAACTTAGGCCTGAACAGAACCAAACCTCAACCTGACAGAAGAAAGTCTATTTTCGGAATGATTGTCGAGGACGTATAATCAACCGACAACACCTACTCAAGCTGTGCAAAAGTTAAATTAATTAGTATTACAGAATACTTTGTTTACTATAACCAGATCGAGGTCATACTTAATGTGATGCTGTGAGTGTATCATGTGAGGTTTCTGATTTTCGTAGGGTGACCACACGTAATTGGGGCTTAACTTTATATACTAGGTAAACATCGATTATTAATACGAATGTCCTTTTGCTTAGGAGCGGAGTGTGGTATCTGTTTCAGTGATGCACTACATCTATTTTTATTTGGCAATCTTAATTTTTGTTCCGATACAGAGTGCCCCTATTTTTGGGAGTTGGGTTTTGTGTCTAACTGTGCCCTCGTGGGAAGGCAAGTTAATAGGAATACTTATCATGTTAATAGGAATACTTATCATGTTATTGGTATGTGTTTAAGAATAGTAAACACAGTTGCAAGCGACGTTTCCTCCTTCTTTGTGGAAGAGTGTCGAAGGGACTGCGTTTATTTCAGGAAAAGCCCTTGAGCGCCCAAAATGGATATAAACCAACATTACTGAGTAAATGTAAATAAAGGATCTCATTTTCCCAGTAATGGCTTGAATACCGCGATGGCATGCATTCACTTTGCCGTGTTTTAATAAGTAAATTCTTTCTTGATAAAAAAAGAAACAAAAACAACTATTATAGTCATATTCATTTTACTTATATTTTATTTGGATATCTTTTACAATTGTTGTTATTATTATTATTATTATTATTATTATTATTATTATTATTATTGTTATTATTATTATTATTATTATTATTATTATTATTATTATTATTATTATTATTATTATAATTATTAGTCTTTTACTTTTTATTTATTTCATGTTTTTTTCACATATATGCAGCTATATATCTTTTAGCATATTCATTTCGTTAGACCCAGAAGACCCGCTGTTGTGTCACCTTTACATGAACTAGAAGATACACATAGGTATATATATATATATATATATATATATATATATATATATATATATATACATATATGTGTGCGTGTGTGTGTACCTAATATATAATTTATTTGTATGAGAATATATATATATATATATATATATATATATATATATATATATATATATATATATATATATATATATATATATATGTATATATATATATATATATATAACCGCATTCCTCGAATTTGCTGAAGCATACAGAAATATATTACTCGGGTTAGCGCTAATATGTGGAGGTCTTTTATTTCTTTATATATACAAAAATACTCATTTATATATATATATATATATATATATATATATATATATATATATATATATATATATATATATATATATATATATATATATATATATATATACGCGCGTGTGTTTATGCAAGTTTGTCAGTTGCGAAACTAGATTGTTTTACTATATTTTTGTAAATAGATGTGTGTATGTGTATGTTTCGGAGCTAAAATGAATCGAGCGTGTGTGTTTTAGAGGGGACATTCTAATGAAATAGGCGTCCGCGGGCGACAGAGGTTGTTGCTAGCGCTGGGAACCCAATACAATGTGGCGGGAATGTGAACGCGTACGGATTCTTCAGAGTCGAGCAATTGAGAGTGAACTCTAATGCCGGTCTCCCACCCTTCTCTCTTTCTCTCTCTCTTTCTCTCTATCTCTCTTTCTTTCTCTCTTTCTCTCTCTCCCTCTCTCTCTTTCTCTCTCTCTCTCTATATATATAAGTACATACACACTATTATAGCCTTTCGTCAATCAATCAACGTTTCAATGCGTATTACCACATCTTTTACAAGGCAGAACTAAAATCTATACGTTTTAGTTCTGCCTTTGATAAGATGCGGTAATACGCATTGAAACATTGGTTGATTGACGTAAGGCTATAATATTGTTTTTGTAATTTTATAAATGCTCTATTGTGTATTGAGCACTCTTGAAAAATTGGTTTTATCTTCACTTTATTAACATATTTATAAATATGGTCAAATATATATATATATATATATATATATATATATATATATATATATATATATATAGTAATATGTTTAAAAAGCTAAGGGCAATGCAGAGTGCCGGATTTGCTATAAGCTGGAAAGAACAAAAATAATAAATCCAGTGGGGATCGTTCTTTTAAATCTTACATAACAACAAGTCCGGATATGATTAAGAATCATTCAATATTTCAGGAAAATCATTCCTTTGTCAAAAATAGACATTAAAGGTAAAATCCGTCTGTGTGGAAGAATTCACCAAAATAGATGCCAGAGATTAGGGTTGGAACAAATACACACACACACACACACACACACACACACACACACACACATATATATATATATATAATTAATAATATATTATATTATATCATATTATTATTAATTCACAGACTAACTGTTTCGTTTCATGACAGCAATTTAGGAGCGGTAAGTTGAGTAAATTTATATCGAAGCATAAACGATTGTAAACAGAAGTAGTCAGGTCAGTATCTACTATACCTCAGCAAAAATTATATATATATATATATATATATATATATATATATATACATATATATGGTGATTGTATTTATGTTTCCTTTATTTCAATCCAATGAAACTACGGTGTTTATACAATCATGCTCAATAACAAGTAGATATATATATATATATATATATATATATATATATATATATATATATATATATATATATATATATATGTCTGTTTCAGCTGTAATGTCCTTTGAAATACAGCTTTCTCAGACCACGTAAAAATTGAAAATACTACCAAAGAAGAAAAAGACAGCTTCGCGCTGAAACATGTATGCATCTATGTAGCCAATAATGTTTGTATAAATAAAATACATCATATTATATATATATATATATATATATATATATATATATATATATATATATATATATATATCATTATTAGAATAATAGATATTTGTTTATTATTATCCACATATATATCATCTTTACGAAATCGTCAGTGTGGAGATAACAGATCTGCTTTCATTTATAATATTTGATGCTTACTTACCGAGTTCGTATCTCACATTAGACAATTGTTTTTTTCTATAATGTTTCAGTTATTTCCTAGCTGATAACGACTACCATCATGAACCTGAATAATGCATTTGTTTATTGTTTTAAATTATTGCATTTCGATTACAAGTATAACATTTTAAAAAATCACTTTTTATTTATTTAAATCGATATGAAGAAAAGGGTCGTTTGATAAACCTGGCATTGACAGGTACTTCAGCTAGTATTATTATCACCATCAGGGTTTTTTATCACTTTTGTAGGAGGTACCCCATCTCTGGTTTCCGACACCCTATTTGTGACTCTTGTGCATGTTGGCCATAATCACCAAGCTAAGCACTGCGGGTTAGCGACGCTATTTGCCCATAGATAGGTGTTCACATACAGCGCCTGGTATCTCTAATTGGTCGCCCACCTAGTACTGGCCAGGCTAAATGTTGCTTAACTTCGGTGATCTAACGGAAACTGGTGTGTCAACGTGAGTATGCCGTATAAGAGTATTATTATAATGTTTATTATATACATTTTTAAATCCGGATTTTCGTTTAACTTTCAAACTGAACGAATTATTATTAATGTGCTGACCGTATTTATATTTTAATCTGATATATTTTTTGTGAATCAGATTGTTCATTCAACTTCTTTATTAGAGTAGTGGCATTATTTAAAAAAAGAAAAAACTCTATACAAAGGTATCACCAGCCAACTGGCATTGATAAAATGGTTTCATATTTGACAGCACGCGAAACACAGCAGGATATAGTGTCAAAAATAATTCGCATTGTCTAAGTATAGTATAGGGTCTCAAGCAAGTGCGACAAATATTACAAAAAAAATCAGAAACACTTTAGCAATGAAAGAAAGCAGATACAATATAATAACACAGGGATACTTGGACGCTTTTGGAATACGACTATTCAGTCTGCGTGTTTAGCGATGGAAACGCGTTCAAGCAAGCGGGACCTAGCGACTGATCAGCAGAACGTCTTACGGAGATTCTTGAACACCTCTGGAATTCTCCCATTCAAGCTGCGTGTGTAACGATATAAATACTACTTTCAACGAACGGGACAGGTAGACAAATCAGCAGGTCATCTTAAAGAGATTCTTGAACGCTTTTAAAATATAAGGCTTCCATACCATCTGACGTGTTAACGATTGAAGTCGTGTTTCAAACCTTACAGATCTATAATAAAAAAAAAAACATTGCAAAATTAGGCGTAAAAGAGTTTTTTTCTATCTCCCTCCAACACCGGTAAGATGTAGCAAAAGGTCGGAAAGTGGGATTGAAAAGTCAGCGCCCTAAAGGATGAGCCTACAAAAAATGCCTGGGCAGCCCCGTCGGCATTCCTCGGTAGGGGTGCCTCATACGATTAGCAATAAACTAATCCGTTCTCAAAGGGTGAGAAGGCAAAACCTGGGAGGGTGGACCTCCTAGAATTGCACAGGACAAACACTAAGACCGGCGGAATCAAGGCCCGAAGGCCAAGACGATAGCGGTCTAATGGGTGTAGCATCCATCGGAACAGATACTACACTTTCATTTCAGCCAAAAAGCCGAGAGTTAAACCTTAATACTTGGACTCACTTAAAACAAGCTGCGTCCAATCAAATCTGATCTTTGCACAATGAAAATACTAATTCAAGCATAAGCCAGATGGACATACAGCGATTCTTCTTCAAACAGGACCTTCTTACCAAAGGACGCACCTAAAATAAGTTGCATCCAGTCAATTTAGTGTTTCAGTAGTACAAATAGTATTTCATATTCAAGCAAGATAGACGTACAACTATTCTCTTTCTAAACAGAATAGAGCAATTAAACGACGCAACTCGTTATAGAGATAATATTCACACTAAGAACCCGCTTAGCTACTACCATTATCAATGATTTCCTTTTTCTCCCTCTGCGTGCCCAAGACGAAACGAAACTTCCACGAGCAGAACTTATCCTATAACTGCCCGTCTGTGGAATACAGTGTCGCGAATCTGCTTCCCTGCCGACTACAATATGGTTGTCTTCAAGTCCAATGTAAACAAGTTCTTGTTGAACCGTCCATGTAAATAATCAATTTCTGCCTTGCTACAACCATCGTGCTGTTAGACGCGATGTAATCTTACCATCCACCAGTCAAACTCTTTAACCCCTATCCTCGAGTCAAACTCTTTCACACTTATCTTCGAGTTGCCTTTGGGACTTGATAAGCGGTGACCTTTAATGTAAAAAAAATTGAAGGCATCGGATAAATGGCAATCTGTCATCTGAAATAGATGTTTGCAGTCGTGTTCCTCAAGGCTCTGTGCTGGGCCCTATTCTCTTTCTACTTTTTATAAACGACATGCCAGATGTAATTGGTAGAAACGTTCTCCTATTTACAGATGACGGCAGATAATTAGCTCGTTGAAGCGAAATTGACAATCTCAAGTGTAACCTTCAAAGTACCTGGAACTGGTCTATTGAATTGGAGTTATACTTTAATGTCGATAAATGCTGTCATATTGCAGTGGAATCTTCTTCTGACTCGGCTCTTGCTCTCAATGGTGACACGGCTACGCTCAAGGAGGCGAACGAAACAAAAAAATCTTGGCCTTCTGGTCGACTTGCCCTTCACGCCATCTAAACATTGCATTCAGGCTACAAACAAAGCAAGAGCCACTCTATTTCTCATTTGACGTTCTTTCTCCAAAGCTATTCCTGAAATATTTATCCAACTTTATGTCTCACTTGTCAGACCTTTGTTAGAGTATAGTGTTTAGGCCTATGCTCTATATCTAATACGTTATATCAAGCATCTGGAGATAGTTCAAAGACTGGCTACTCAAATGGTGCAGGGTTTATGGGATCTGCCCTATGAAAGTCGACTCAAGAAACTTAACCTTTTCTCCCTTGAGCGCCGACGATTACGCGGTTATCTCATTTTAGTCTACAATCTCCTCGATGGTCATTACGACATACATCAGGACCTATTATTCACTCCTGCATAAAAAAAGAAATCCACGCGGACACCACAAAGGAACTATTTCACCGCCAATTCTGATTGAACCGGAGGAGGGCCGCCTTATCCATCAGGACCCTTTTATCTTTGAATAGACTCTCAAGAGAGGTAATAAATACGCAACAATTAAAGGTTAATTTGAACAGGTGCTGGGCTACTGTATCCTCTTCTATGTAAATTTCTACCACTCTTTCCCCAACTTAAGCATGCGTTTTAAAAATTCTTTTTTAACTTATCTGAATTGAATTGAATTTTAAGTAAGCTTCGTCTAGTAAGTCTGATCGTTTAGTCAGGAAAACGCAAGCCTGATAAATATACGACCATTCAATTTTGAACTGAACAGAAGGACCAACTGACACAGCTGATTATAAATATATTTGTCCGCATCTAAAATAAGCTGATCGTTTCAAAAGGAAAATGTGATTTTAAACATAAGCCAGATAGACGTAAAGCCATTCTATTTCAAATGGGATAGAGCGACCCAAAACGATACTTATTATTTGTACTCACTAGGAGTTCTCACACAGATCATCGTCAGTGATTGCTCACCGACAACAACCAGTGGTATTTGCTGGAGTCTGAGTGACAACAAGTCTCCCAGATTTCGAGTATTTTTCACCTCTTTTCGATAACCACCGCAAATAACCTTGCGGTATCGCAACAGTCTCTTACCATTGATTTATCGCTGGTAAAGATCATTGGTCTTCTCTTGGATTTGAGTGGCAATAAGCCTCCCCAAGATCCCAGCATTTTCCGCACTCTTCCAGTGGAGGTCTGGTTTGTGCTGTCCCCCTAGGTCTTCTCATCCTCCTCGACCCTCTAAATATATTTTTTCTGGTGTCAGTCTAGGCCAGCACTATTTAAAAAAAAAATTAATTTTAATTTTAATTTTTAATTTATTTCTATTTATTTATTTATTTATTGATTTATTTATTTATTTATTTATTATTATTATTAATTATTATTATTATTATTATTATTATTATTATTATTATTATTATTATTATTATTATTATTATTATTATTATTATTATTATTTGCACTCACTAGGAGTTCTCACAAATGTCATCGTCAGTGATTGCTTACCGACAACAACTGGTGGTGTTCCGTGGAGTCTGAGTGACAACAAGTCTCCACAGATTTCACGTACTCTCCACCTCTTTTTGATAACCACCGAAAATGACCTTGCGGTATCGCAACAGTCGCCTACCATTGCTTTCTCACTTACAACGACCATTGGTCTCCTCTGGGATTTAAGTGATCCTATTGCCCCAGTAGTCTCTGCACTCTTTCAGTGGAGGTCCGGTCAGTGTTCTCCCCCCTCGATCCTCCTCTCATCCTTGACAATCTACGACCGAGGCCAGTGCCATTATTAAAAATTACTTAAGACTTCTAACTGTTAAAGGCGGACGGAACGAGAGCAATCTACCCCCGTGGATAAAATAAAGGGCTCCGTTCGAAATTTCATACATATTCCCGAGTTCGACAAAAAGAGTCCCCGGTTCGAAAAGATACACCCGAAGAAAGTCGGAGGTTACATCGGCCGAAACGTTGTGACGAAGCATACATTGACATGTTGAAATATCTAAATATATACAGATATAGATTGTATTAACGAAAAACTGGTTTTTACTCAACGTGATTCATTCTAAATATCAAAAAGTTATTATTAGTAACGTGTTCGTTCAAGCATATCGTTATTTACATTGTAATGTACTCTATTGCCCGCTTACACATTCCTTCTGATTGCAATTACGAAATCAATAATAGCTTATTTTAACTTTTGTAAACTCTCACAGCATGTTCACCCTACTCAGACAACACAGATTACGCTGGTTGGGCGATGCCCACCGCATGGAAGATGGGCGCAATCTATATGGAGAGCTGGCATCGATATGAAGATGTTGTGATGTGAGACATGAACATGATCGACATTGACATCAGGTCTTGGGAAAGCATTGAAGAGGGGATATAAGCTGATATACATTATTACAGTAAAGAGCGCACACGCAGAAAGGGGTGAATCAATGTCAACATCCCAGAGACCACAAATGTTTATGACCGTTATGACAGAGACTCGCACATTGTTGGGGCGGTGTGAATGATTCTGGTGTTGCCATTAGTTTCCCCAATCTTTCTGGAAAGACATCGGGTACTTACGGGAAGGAGCACGAGAAGGTTGCCAACATCCCTAAGTGAAAGTGGTATTGTGGAATCGACTGGATTCAAACTTGGAACACCCAGGTCTTCAGTCCGTGTCGATATCCACTTAACCACCGTCACCTCCCAAACGTCGGACTGATTCCTACCAAGTCAGAACATTTCAGATATTAAATAATCTGAGCTAATTCTTTTTAACCAGTGAGTATACAATTAAGTCGTAGGTCATCTTTTTATTTCGGATTATTGCTTATTGCAGTGCAATAGCCAGTCGTTCTGTTTCTCAAAGGTTGTGAGTTCAATCCTCACTAGACACCCATGATTTCGATATTTACTTAATTCACTAAATTCTCAAACTATACGCTGAACACTTTCATAGAAGGACCCTTTCATTTCTCCATCCGCTCGCTACATGTATGTCCCCTGGTTGGCTAAACCATTTGTGATATTCCGTAGATGGCGAAAATCTGTTAATCCTCATTCGGTATCTTTGTCAAAATTGTCAAGTGACTGAGAAGTCTTAAAAAGAAAAAAATACAATGATGGCCGCGGCAAGAGAGAGATTTTTTCTTTCCATTCCGTACTTTCACTTACCTATCATTAACCAGTTTGAAGCTGAAAAAGGAAGCGACGTTATTACCAGGATATAATTGCAAAATACGAACTTACGAAACATAACCCAATTCTATTATATCCATTATAATAATTGCATGGCTTATAGTTTCGAGGTATCTCATAGGAAGACAATCACACCACATGTGGGAAGGTGTTATTTTAACTTGCTTGGTCACCATGAAAATGTTCGTTTCTCTCTCTTTCTCTACATATATATATATATATATATATATATATATATATATATATATATTGGTACAGAAAAATTAGTACAACATTCGTACCGTCGGTTTCAAGCACAGAAGGACTTAGCCATCCGGTCCTCTTCAGCTTCTGTTGTCATCTGTTTTGGAAATGTGAAATCACGTGTCACTCTCGTTTGGACACGTTATTTGCTTAGAGTGTTATGTATGTTTGTTTAAATTTAGTTACGCTGTTAATTTTAAATTTTAACTTTAATTATTAATTAATCGAGCACTCTGCTGGGATTTTTCCTGCTATATTACAAAGAAGTTATATATATATATATATATATATATATATATATATATATATATATATATATATATTGTGTGTACATTTAGGCATCATTTTCTCATTTTTGCAAACATTGTAAAAATAACAGAATTTGTCTGTTTAATTATACCTTTCTTATTTTTTCAATTTTTCTGATGTTTTTTTTTGTATTAAAATAAAAAAAATAATCATAAATATTCCATAGTTTTCACAGGTTTCACGAACGTTTTCGATTCTTCGTCGAATCCTTCTTAGGTGTCAAAAGCAAGTGAACAAAAAAACTGGAGAAATAAAAGATTTTTAAAAAGACAGCGGAGAAACTCGCAGAGAACGTCTGCGCATTGTCCTAGGAAGTCGTTGACGATTTAAATTCAGCAACGCGGGATGGCATCACAGAACAAAATCGTATTACGTTAAGCATTTTAAAATGTTACTACTGTTTTCATATGTGACGTTTTTAATTTTAGGTTGTTGTGTTTTTATGTAGATAGCTTCGAGTATTTTTTATTTTTAAAAATTGGTTTCGGAATGTATAATTTTAGTGTGATTAACTAGAATGTGTCTTAAATCACAGAGAGGGCAGTTATGTTTTTTGGATGTTATTAAATTGTACTAGAGTTTACAAGATGCATGGTAAGGCGGCGGGATAGAGTAGTGCTTGTAAAACCAATGTAGCTATTAGCTTTATTATTATTTCAAGACTTTTCAATTTGAGAACTTTTCTTATTTGTGGATTTTTTGATAGTCTTGTGGTGTACAAAGAATATGCAAGCAGTCGCCCTATCCTCGCAGTCACTGGAATCTATCACGTGATTAAGTGAAATTAAAATATATATGTGTTTATTAGCGGGAAGCAGACAGAAGTATAACGAATGTGTTCGACGAACGTATTCGGAACTTTGTCAGTATATATACATATATATATATATATATATATATATATATATATATATATATATATATATATATATATATATATGATGGACTCTTCCGTCGATTTTTCGACGTATGAGTGCCCCACTAGGGGCTGCCCGCGCATGAATTTGTAATTGCAAGGGTTGCGCAATCCCCAACAACCGCTCTCCTGAGTCGGCACGGCTTGATTCCAATGGCAAGTAGTAATACAAGACGACTGGAAACAATGCCGAGATAAGCAGAGAGCACATACAGCACCTGGTATTCCTAAATGGTCACCCATTTAGTACTGGCCAGGCTCGACGCCGCTTAACTTCGGTGATCTAACGGGAACCGGTGTGTCAACGTGATTTTGCCGTATGAATGCAAACGTTAGGCCCGTTTCTTACTCTAACGGTAAAATAAAACACTCTATCTTAAGTTAATTACACAATAGACGCACCATATTTTTTATATACTGTTTATGTATATGTGACATCAGTCACAAAGTTAAGTAATTTCCATATTCGTTTTCAAAATAAGATTTAATTAATTATTTATTATTTATTGTTTTTTTCTAAATTAAATAATGTTTTTTATTGTTATATAACGAATGATTTCGTTGACAAATATTTTTAGGTACTCCTTTCGTTAGAGGGACCGACTTGATTTTTTATGCATTAATTTTAAGTATTTACTTCAACAGTGCTCGATACGTAAGTAGAGCTATGTAGTAAGCTATGATGAAACGCGGGAGCCTCTGTGTAGCTTTATTGCCATAAATATATGTTCATAGCTTACCATATATATATATATATATATATATAATGAAAAAGGGAATCCAAAATCTATATTATTTATGTATTCATCAACGTTTCGTCTTTATTGTAAGACTATTCAGGATGAAGAAAAATGAAGAAAAAAATCATACAAGCATCAATTTGATTTGCCTGAAAACGACGCGTTTCAGCTGGTTTATGAGTAAAAGTAAAATGTTTTTAAAAAAATGAGAAAGCAACAAGACTGCGCGTCAAATTGATGATTGTATGATTTTTTTCTTCATTTTTCTTCATCTTGAGGAAGTCTAACAATAAAGACGAAACGTTGATGAATACATAAATAATATAGTTTTATTGCTTTCCTTTTTGATTTTCTATTACGTCAGATCATTATATATATATATATATATATATATATATATATATATATATATATATATAAATAAATTTTATACGTACATAAAAGCAATCCATGGACGGACGACAGCCAGAAACACGTGTTTATGGATTACAGTCTGAATGATATAGATGACTATATATATATATATATATATATATATATATATATATATATATATATATATATACCAGCGTGTGTGTACGTATGCATATTTTCTTTTTCATCTGGAAATATTGATTAAAATCAAAGATGCCCAACAAGGCGTAACAATGGAATAAGTTGAAAAAAAAAAATCTAGAAGAAAATGATTTCTTTTAAAATTGTTTACATCACGTTTCAAAGCGTTTATTACTTTCACCGTTTTAAATAATTATCCCTTTTTTTCCGGTCTTTCGGTTCCACGAACAGATTTTAGGAGTTGCCGCCACCCTCGCATTTCCCTGTTCCCTTACGCAAACATTCCTGACAACGCAATTCCTTCTAAACACTAAAAAAAAAAGCAAATAAATAAATAAAGAAGCGGTCACTCAATCTGCGCGATTAGCGATGTAAATTTCATACGACATTTTAGTGTGACATACAGACTGACCGGACGAGCGACCGACGAAGCCCCTCGCAGTGAGGTCCGTGCTGAGATGCCAAACATTTTTGGAGCGACTCTGGTTCAATGGGCGAAATTGAAATCCCGCAGAGAAAATGAGGAAATGGAAAACACCGTACACACGCCCACATATACACACATACACTGTGCACATATACAGATATACACACGAAAAATATACACACATACACACGTAAACATATACACACGCTAGCATATACACACGTACACAAGCAAATAAATACACCCACAGACTGTGCACACATATAGAAACATACGCACGCAAACATATAGAGACATACACACGCCAACATATACATGCATATACTGTGCACGTATATACTCGCATACACATGCAACCATATACACACATATACCCACAAACATATACAAAGATGTACACACATACACACGCTAATATTTACACACATACAATGTGCACACATACACGAAAACATGTACACACATACACACGCTAAAATTTACACACATAAAATGTGCACACATACCCAGACAAATATATACACGGATACAGACACAAACATATACACATATACACACGCAAACATATACAAATATAAACACGCAAACGTAATCACAGATACAATGTGAACACATATACACACATACACACGTAAAATATACGCACGTACGCAGGCAAACATATGAACACATAGACACGCAAACATATACGCACATACACACGCAAACATATACACGCATACACTGTGCACACATATACACACACGCAAACATAAACATCAGTACACATGCAAATACACACGCAAACATATACACACATACAGACGAAAATAATACAAACATATTCACGCAATCGTATACACTTATAAACTGTGCACACATATACATCCATACATTTTACACCTACATACACATGCAAACATATACACACACACACACATACAAACATATACACACATATTGACGCAATCGTATACAATCATAGACTGTGCACACATATACACCCATACAGCTTGCACATACATACATATACAAACATATACACATACACACGAAAACAATACACACATATTAACGCAATCGTATACACCCATAAATTGTGTACACATATACACCGATACAGCTTACACACAGATACACATACATATACACATACACACGCAAACATATACACATATACACATGTACACATATACACACATATACTCAGAAACATATACACATGCAAACAGATACACACATACACACGAAAACATATACACACATACACATGCGAACATATACACGCATACATTGTGCACACATATGCATACATATACACGCTAACATATACACCCATACACATGCAAACATATACACGCATACACTGTGCCCACATTTACACCCACACACTGTGCACACATATACACGCTAACATATACACGCTAACATATACACGCTAACATATACACCCATACTCTGTGCACACATATACACGCATATACGCGCTTACATATACACACATACACATGCAAACATATACACGCATGCGAACATATACACGCATACACTGTGTCCATATATACACCCATACACTGTGCACACATATACACACATATACACGCTAACATATACACACATACACGTGCAACCATATACATTCATACATGGTTAACACGCTGTTCTCCTAATGGCTACCATCGTGTCATATAATTCAAATGCCATTGGATCATGTGA
>OY744552.1:827500-870000 GCA_963556195.1 Sepiola atlantica | reverse complement strand
ACAGATGCTTCCGCGTTTCATCTCCGTGAGGAATCGTCAGGCTAAAATTCACGGAGTTTGTGTTGCCGGGTGTTTTTAAATGTACACGTATATATAAAATAAATATTACGTATATATAATATATATATATATATATATATATATATATATATATATATATATATATATATATATATATAAACAGCTGATGATCCCCGTGTTAATATTAGATGCTTACTGCTTACGTTAAGGTCTCCTGTTTTTGTTTCACTGTTAGATACTTAATCCCCCTTTTTATTTTATTTACTTACTATTATATATTTTATTTATTTATGAATTTTCCAACGAATGTTAAGTCTGCACTATTTTGGGTTTAGTTAGTTTCTGTGGGAATTTAAACTGCATTTTCCTTCTTTTATTTGTTTGTCTTTTTGTTTAAAATAACTCAAAGCTTCTTTAGACTATATATATATATATATATATATATATATATATATATATATATATATATATATATATATAGAGAGAGAGAGAGAGAGAGAGAGAGAGAAAATATTAAATAAATGATGAGAATAAAAATTCAAAAATAACAATGTTTATAGAATCATTAAGTAGTTTAAACAAAGAATATATAAAAAAAACATTATTTTCTTTTCCTTAATCCATGGATTTTTAAAAATTCAAGCTTTTATCATTAGAGATCATCGGGATAAATCAGTAAATTTTGCATTTTTGAAAATCCATGGTTTAAGGAAAGGAAACAAGCTAATTGTTCAAACTACTTGATGATTCAATAAATATTGTTCTTTTGCCAATATTAATTCTCATCATTCATTTTCTTTTATAATTGCTCTATCTTGTATATTGAGCATTGGCTTTTCATGATATGGTTATTCTACTGTTTCCTCGAGCTGCCGAGCTTTGGAACTGATTTCATGTTCCCTATTTCTCCGACTATACCTAGTACATACAGAAATTTAAATCTAATGTGAACAAACATCTCACTGCACAGCTCTCAATTTAGGATGAACCCCTAAACTTTCACCGTAATTTTCAGTAGGCCCTTACGTCTACGGTGACAAATTGCCTTGTTTGGTATTAACTAATTAAAAAATATATATAAATAAACACTCAAATAAAAAAAATAGTTTAATAGTTTTCAAGAGATCACGTTTATTCCCGGGCAACGTCGGATATGTATATACTAATATATCATTAAATAAATCAAAATGTCCCTTTCATGCGCGAAATATACTTCTACCAGTTTTTCACTGATAGATATTTATCAGACCCTCGGAATCATAACAATCCCATTGGTAATAGAACGATGACGTTGCCTGAATCTCTCCTGCATCACATAGCCGACTGTTATCTGCGTCCGTTTGTTTCTGAAGCCTGATCATAACCTCGTGAGATTATTCAGTTTGTTGATGTTTTCGAAGGAGTTTATTTACTCCTCTCCAGGAGTTAGGCACAAGGTCAGTTTTATCTTACTCCCACAAGTAAGATGTGACCCAAGATCGGGTCGAGCAAGTGGGGTTAAAAGCCAGCGCTCGAGAGGTGAGCACTCTGGCCATTTAAAAATTGCCTGGGCAGCCCCGTCGGCATTCCCCGGTAGGGGCGCCTCAGACAGTAAGCAATAAACTTACTCCTCCCCAAAGAGGGGAGGCGAAGCCTGGGAGGGTGGACCTCCTAGAACTGCACAGAACAGGCGTGCAGTATCCATCGGAACAGATACTACACTTTGATCTTAGCCAAAAGGCCAATAGAACGATGACGTTGCCTGAATCTCTCCTGCATCACATAAGCCGACTGTTATCTGCGTCCGTTCGTTTCTGAAGCCTGATCATAACCTCGTGAGATTATTCAGTTTGTTGATGTTTTCGAAGGAGTTATCACGTCTTATATGTCGTAATTTTATGTACTCATCTGAAAATTAGCCGCAACTGGCATCAATCATATTTTGACTTCAGCATTTAAAAGCTTACGCTTGAAAAAATCATAATGGCTTTGATCGTAACATTCTTTTGAATAAACGTGACGTTTTCTGGAGCGTTAACAGGAAATACTTTAGCTATGAAAGAAAACAAAAACAGGGAATATTTAAAACCTCTTCCTTATCAGAGTTTGTCTTTATCATTGCTTCATACACACACACACACACACACACACACATATATATATATATATATATATATATATATATATATATATATATATATTACTTTTAAATAAATAATATTAAATTATTTTTACCTACATACGCCAGCGTTTCAAGTGTAGGGATTTGAACCCCTGCCACATAATCAACCTAGACTCCGTAAGCAAGCGTTGTAATCATTAGGCCACGAAACATTCCCACATTAAAGAAGGGAATTTAAGTTTTATATATGCGAATGGCGGCATATATAGAAAGACTGGCTAAATATTCTACGAACGTTGTCGGAATATGCCTTATAGCAACGTGTCAGTCTATTTTTAACTTCCCCGAACAGGGCTTAACTTTAATCTTATTAAAGGGGCTTATAACAATATTAATTTTAAATAAATAATATTACATTATTTTTTACCTACATACGCCAGCGTTTCAAGTTTTATCTCATCAGTATAAGAATGATAATCTCAGACGGTCGCATGGTTCAATTATATATATATATATATATATATATATATATATATATATTCTATTAAAACTACTAATATATATATATATATTCTATTAAAACTACTAATATATATATATAATTTTAAAACATTTGTAGACAAAGAAAATAACCAAGGGAAAAAAGGGGGGTTATTATAATGGAATCATCTAACTCTATAAAATAGATGTTCTGTAAAATAGTAAATACCCACTTTGAAAGGAACAACACAGGTAAGGAAACTATATTTTAATACTTTAGAAAAACAAATCTGGAGGCAAAACTAAATCAAATATTTGTAAACTTTTTAAATTAAAAAATAATTATTAAATAGGGAGGTGGTGTCTGATCAACACTGCTGGGATGCCATGATAAAGAAATACTGTTTTGTTTTTAAAATCCCGAAACAGTTTTCATGGTAAACAACTGACGATCCCTTATATATAAAAACATATATAAAAATATATTTATATTAGAGTATATTCTTGGAAGTAAACTAAAATAGTGATTGCAATAGATTGATTGACTTACTAGACTAAAATCTTTCAACAAATTTTTTTTTTTTTTTTCCACAGTTTTGAAGGTTAAAAGAACTTCCGAGACTATATATATATATATATATATATATATATATATATATATATATATATATATATATATATATATTCTATTAAAACTACTAAGAGAAATTATTACACTTTCGTCTTCATCATCATCTTAATCATCATCATATTCAGTATACCGCCCGTTTTAAATGCTTTAATGCGTTGGACGGCTTTAAAAATGACTTCTAATCTAACCTATCTCTGCTCGGGTATTTCTCTCAGGTCAATTTTTATTACTTTCTCTCCCATGTTCTTCTTGACTTTCACCTTTGATTTGACCCTGCTACCTCAACTCTTCTACATCTACTAACACAGGAACTCTCATCCATTCTTTGAACGTGTCCATACCATCGAAGTCTTCTGTCTTGCACAAATCTCCCTATACTGTCCAGAATTAGTCTTCCTCTAAGCTCATAAGATTTAAGCCTGTCTTTTAGGCTCACATTACGCATCGATCGTGTTATCATCATATCATTTCTCTCTATGCAGCGCATGTCTTCAAACTCTCACTGCCCACGTTTCACTTCCATATATCATTACACTGCGTACACATGTCTAATAGACTCTGCGTTTGGTCGACACTGGTAAGCTCTGATGGTTCTAATGTGATAATATAATTTCACTTTGCAGTCAAATAAACTAAAAAATCACGTACATACGAACATAACATTCCGTACGAATAATTGTTATTGTCAGCTAAATTTTATTTAAATAAAAAAAAAACGGATTTATGCAGAAAGCACCGTGGAATTTCCAGGACCTGCTGCAAATCTATACTAATATGAGAGACGTGTGTCTGTCGGTCAATTTATATCTATTATCTACATTTAGATTATCAGACATAAGAAATGTACGAAAATGCTCAGCGTAGATGATAGAGAAACATTTACACCTTTGACGGCGGTTTACCCAGTATAAATACAAAACGTCCGCTGTGACATTAATAAATGGGTATATCAGATTCACTGTCTTATTTCTCAATTACTATCACCATTTGTAACGCAGAATCATAAAAAAAGCCCCACAAACTATTTCTTATATATCAGCGAAATGTCTCAAGTTCTTTTATTCGGGATTGTTTCGTCTCAGATAACACCTAGCTTGTTATATAATACGGATGAAGTACTCGCCAAAGCTGCGTACTTCATGCTAATACTTGCTAGCGTTGCCGGCTCGCTATCGCTTCGCAAAATTCGCCACTTGAAATACTTGAAATACTTGAAACATAAATCGAAAATAATAAACACTTCAGTCAGAACTTTGTTGTAAACACGAGGCAAATTCTTTCTCATTTATTCATATAGATAAAGATTAGTATTTTTATATTTTTGGTACAAAATTATTTATCTTAAAAATGTGCCCGTAAAGAAAGAAAATGAAAGAAAAAATCAATTTGTCTTTTTCACTGTCAATTTAGAAATAGATCGCAAGTTGTTCAAAATCAAGTTTGATCTGCGTAAAAAAGGAGCATTCGAACACATGCCATTTTGAAGTTGATGCCTCCTTACCTACAGAGTGTCGGCCATTTTGAAGTTGATGCCTCCTTATCTACAGAGTGTCGGCCATTTTGAAATGTTTAACCAGGAAATAAAACAATATTGCAAAGCATGATGAATTGGAATATTAAAACAAAAACAATTTTTTAATTAAAAAAAAAAGATAGCAAATAATAGTTTATTAATAAAATGTCCTCTGTCAAATCTATATGCAAATTAGTTTAGCTTGTATAAAAAAGATGGTGCGTCTATTGCGTAAAATTGAATTAACTTGTAATAGGTCAATTTGCTTTCACCATTAATGTGAGAAATGGGCCAAATGTTCGCATTTATTCCTTTAGATACGTAACGCGTGTCTTTCTGATTCTAACGTACCAGAAAGTTGACATTTTGAAGTTGCTGATTCCTTACCTACAGAGTGTCGGCGATTTTGAAGTTGTTTACCGCTTTACCTACTAGCTGTCAGCCATTTTGAAGTTTTTGACACCATACCTACACAGTATCAACCATTTTGAAATTGGTGGCGCTTTATCTAAAGAGTTCCAACCATTATAAGGTTGTTGACCCCATGCCTACAGAGTGTCGGCTATTTTGAAGTTGTTGATCCCTTACTACAGATTGTCGGCCATTTTGAAGTTGTTGACCCCTTACTACAGAGTGTCGGCCATTTTGAAGTAGTTGACCCCTTACTACAGAGTGTCGGCCATGTTGAAGTTGTTGACCCATT
This sequence comes from Sepiola atlantica, assembly GCA_963556195.1. Taxonomy (NCBI): domain Eukaryota; kingdom Metazoa; phylum Mollusca; class Cephalopoda; order Sepiida; family Sepiolidae; genus Sepiola; species Sepiola atlantica. Next base: position 864,551 of record OY744552.1, on the reverse strand, counting down.
ACTACAGAGATTCGGCCATTGTGAAGTGTTTGACCCCTTACCTACAGGGTGTCAGCCATTCTGAAGTTGATAGCGCCTTACCTACAGGGTGTCAGCCATTTTGAAGTTGATAGCTCTTTATCTACTGAAGGGTCAACTATTTTGAGGTTGCTAGCCTCTTACCTACAGAGTGTCGGCTATTGTTAAGTTGTTAGCTCCTTACCTACAGAGTGTCCCCCATTGTGAATTTGCTGGATCCTTCCAACCATTTGAGGTTGTTGATCCCTTACCTACATAGTGTCGGCCATTGTGAAGTTGATGGCTCCTTACCTACAGGTTGTTGGTCATTTTGAAGTTGTTGGCCTCTCACCTAGAGAGTGTCGGCTATTGTTTAGTTGTTGGCTCCTTACCTACAGAGTGTCGGCTGTTGTGTTGGCTCCTCACATACAGAGTGTCAACCATTTTGAGGTTGTTGACCACTTACCTAAAGAGTGTCAGCCATTTTGAAGTTGGTGGCTCTTTATCTACAGAAGGGTAAACCATTTTGAGGTTGCTGGCCTCTTACCTACAGAGTGTCGGCTATTGTTAAGTTGTTAGCCCCTTACCTACAGAGTGTCGGCTATTGTGAAGTTGTTGAATCCTTACCTACAGGGTGTCAACCATTTGAGGTTGTTGACTCCTTACCTACTTAGTGTCGGCCATTTTGAAGTTGATGCCTCCTTACCTACAGAGTGTCGGCCATTTCGAAGTTGATGGCTCCTTACCTACAGAGTGTCGGCCATTTTGAAGTTGATGGATCCTTACCTACAGAGTGTCGGACATTTTGAAGTTGATGGCTCCTTACCTACAGAGTGTCGGCCATTTTGAATTTGATGGCTCCTTACCTACAGAATGTCGGCTGTTTTGAAGTTGCTGGCTCCTTACCTACAGGCTGTCAACCATTTGAGGTTGTTGACCCCTTACCTACTAAGTGTCGGCCATTGTGAAGTTGTTGGCTCCTTACCTACGGAGTGTCGGCTATTTCGAAGTTGATGGCTCCTTACCTACAGAATGTCGGCCGTTTTTAAGTTGGTGGCTCCTTACTTATAGGCTGTCAACCATTTGCGGTTGTTGACCCCTTACCTACTTAGTGTCGGCAATTGTGAAGTTTTGGCTCCTTACCTACAGAGTGTCGGCAATTTTGAAGTTGATGGCTCCTTACCTAGAGAGTGTCGGGTTTTTTTAAGTTGGTGGCTCCTTACCTACAGGCTGTCAACCATTTGAGGTTGTTGACCCCTTACCTACTTAGTGTCGGCTATTGTGAGAGTGTTGGCTCCTTACCTACAGAGTGTCGGCCATTTTGAAGTTGATGGCTTCTTACCTAGAGAGTGTCGGCTGTTTTTAAGTTGGTGGATCCTTACCTCCAGGCTGTCAACCATTTGAGGTTGTTGACCCCTTACCTATTTAGTGTCGGCCATTGTGAAATTGATGGCTCTTACCTACAGAGTGTCGGCCATTTCGAAGTTGATGGCTCATTACCTACAGAGTGTCGGCCATTTTGAAGTTGATGGTTCCTTACCTACAGAGAGTCGGCCATTTTGAAGTTGATGGCTTCTTACCTAGAGAGTGTCGGCCATTTTGAAGTTTATGGCTCCTTACCTACAGAGTATCGGATATTTTGTAGTTGGTGGCCTTGTGTCAGTCGGGCTGAGGTGTGGTTCTATTTAGTGTTACGAGCTCAACTCTTTCAGGCTTTACCTTCTCTCTTTGAGTAAAGGTTGGTTCATTGTTAATTATTTGCAATAGATTTTGTATTCAATCATTAAATAATTTCAAAAAGGGTAGATATGCCGTAAAAAAGAAAAGCTCAGACCAAGGAATCATGACCGTTTCTGAATAAGTTTCTGTGTTAAAAGGGGGTTTACGGACAAGAAAAGATCACCCCTCCCTCACCCTAGATATCGGATGCAGTTTTTTACTAGTCAAGACAACAAAGTACGCCCCGAGAGGCACGTACTCAGACACGACAGCAGTACTTCCCTACTTTAAGACGTATCTAGCTTATATACAGGTAGAGGATTGCGTCAAGAGTGAGATCATTTCTGGAGCGGTAGAATGATGCAACCATTTTTCCAACGATCTTAGGAACAGATTGTATGTTAGTTTTCCATTTAAAGTTTGGAATGAAAGTCATTCTTGAAAGACGGTTGCTTTCGTACAGGGGAAGGCCATTCATTTGAACTGTGTAGAAATGAGAAATAATGCTCCACTCTGACATTAGCCACAAGCATAATATCAGGTAATTTCACATGAATAGTTTTTGTTCGGTATTTTATAAGTCAAAAAGTATGCGATGTAGCTAAACCGAAATCAACCGAAACTAAAAAAAGGCACATCTCTCCAGGTGGACAAGAAATGAAGAATTTTGAAATAGAGAAACAGAGGGAATGACCGTGTGTAAAAGAGACACATAGAAAGACAGAGAGAGAGAGAGAGAGAGAGAGAGAGAGAGAGAGAGAGAGAGAGAGAGATTTGAAGTAGATAGGCACGTAAAAAGATAAATAGATATTTAGATATGATAGGGGGAATAGAGAGGTAGAGAGAGAGAGAGAGAGAGAGAGAGAGAGAGAGAGAGGGAGGAGAGATTTGAAGTAGATAGGTACGTAAAACGATAAATAGATAGATGGATTGAAGGAGAGGGGGAATAGAGAGAGAGAGAGAAAGAGACAGAGAGAGGCAGAGCGACAGAGAGAGAGAGAGAGAGAGAGAGAGAGAGAGAGAGAGATGGATTTTGCTAGGTGTGAGAACTTTCTTAAGAAGAGTGTCCCGTGTTAAACGAATAGTTTTCGTATGTGTTGAAAACATCGGCCACCGAATGACTCAACACAATTTTGAACAATGTTTTTTTTCTCTTTCTGTTTTCAAGCTGGTCCTCATGCTCCGTCCTTCACCACGCCGGGCCCCAAAACCACCACCACGACCAATACCACGCCATGACTAAAGGCAACGTATTCTCGCTATCTACCGCGCAAATCTCGCCGATTGGGCCGCATTCACAGCGTCATTATCGCGGGCCATCGGTTAGCGCCATCTTGACAATGGATGCCGATACATAACTTTTCTATGCGATCGCTAATGTCACGCCGACGCAATTTCTTTGTTTGCGCGAAAAATAGACATTACACACACACACACACACACAAACACACACACACACACATATATATATATATATATATATATATATATATATATATATATATATATATATATATATATATGATAGGAAAATGACTTGAACATCTTTTTATTTACTCCAGATGACGCTTCTATATACTATATACATTCCCGAGATATGCAAAAGACCAGAAAAAAGTGTTTTCCCATCCGAGATAGCATTACGACTGAATAGGGAAAGATAATTGACAAGAAAAAGAAAAAAAAAGAAAAAAATAGATGAAATTAAAAGTGGAAATGAGAGAAAAGAAAAAGACACACCCGGCGTTTCCTGGGAATAAATGAAAATCTCTCTGCACTCCTGCCCCAAACCTTGAATTCTCAGCAACAAATATTCATACTTTAAAATGTCTATAATTCGCGAGTATCTATTGCATACAACTGAGTGAGCGTCTCCAATTTTATTGACGAATATACCTTTTAACCAAATAGCTGCACATGCAGATCTTCTTCAGCAGCTATTTATGTCAATTCTTGATGCATGTTATCTGAGAACATGCATTTGTTTTGATCGCTTTGAATATTTTTTTACATTTATCCGCCACGATTCCTTGTTTTAAGATAGCTATCCACACAGGAAGCTAGACTAAATTTTTACCCGAATACTCTGATAAGCTACGATTGCAATCCACGTTCAAGTATTTTTCATAGGATAATTTTCTTCATAGCGTCGTTATTATTTCATATTTTTTATCATACTATTGTCTCTTAACGTCTATACATTTTCTATTTAATCACAAGATGCTCGATCTATCTACAATTTTATAGAAACATTCTGATTGGTTATTTCAAAGAGTTTTTTTTCCAATTCCCGATTGACGGAATAAAAGATCGGCAGATAGACATTCATAAAAAACAGAGCGATATCCTGAGTTATATAGACAATCGTTAGTTAACGGCCGCTTACATTATTCGTAGGTTTATATATTCATTACTTTTTATTACACTATTACACTTTTCGAACCATATGATTCATGTAAACAAATATTTGATTCCTGGGTCATGCATCAAGCTACTTATCAAACTTTCTATTTATCTTCTTTAATACGCGAATTTCATAAGTATAGGAATACCGCCGTAAAAAGGTAAGAATCTTATTTATTCAGAATTAATAGATACCGGAATAACAAATTAGCCAAAAAAAAGCAAATTCACAAATTTCGAACAGTCTGCCGTCTACGAAGTCAATAGCACAATAGCTCATGAGTTATTTCCTAAATTATTCTTAGCTAAACAATCATCATTCCATTTAATGTTCTTCTTCTAAGTTCTATACAAAAATTTTCGCATAATTATATTTTATTCTGACAATCTCTGGTGATATTAAGCTAATTTATTATTTTTGTTTCATAGAGGTATCCATTTCTTATGCCACACAAACATCTAAGTGAGTCATAGCATTTCAATTCAGTAGAAACGATTAGCTTTTACATTCTCGACATTGCGGAATAAAGGTTGAACGGACTTTCATTAAGCGAACATTCTCTGCATATGTTCATTATAATCTGATTCTATCTTTTCCAAATTCTCACACTTTCATTTGAATAGTATATAGTATATATAGTTTCATTTAATATATATATATATATATATATATATATATATATATATATATATATATATAGTATATATATATATATACAGGGTGTTTGAAAAGTCTTGGGAACATAACGATTTTTAATAACTCAAAAACTATTAGGAGTTGAAAAATGAAATTGGTACCGTTGGAAAGGTTAAAGTTTCAAGTTTTGTGGGGAATCTTCAAACTTGCTCAATATGAGCACCATTCGTCACACGGCAGACATCTAGTCGATAGTCCATTTCCTGCCAAACGCGTTCCAGCATCTTGACGTCAATGGTTCCCACAACTGCCGTTACTCGAGCCTTTAGTTCGTCAATATCTCTTGGAAGGGGCGGCACATAGACTTGTTGCTTGACAAAGCCCCAAAGGAAAAAGTCACACGGGGTAAGATCTGGAGACCTAGGAGGCCAGGGCATGAGAACGTCATCACCTCGCCCAGATCTCCCAATCCATCTACCAGGCAGCCTTGTGTTAAGAAACTGCCTTACTCTAAGACTCCAGTGTGGTGGTGCACCATCTTGTTGAAAAATGAAGTCATCAGATTCTGCTTGTTCCAACTGAGCCATTAACCAGTCTTCCAGCATGTTGAGATAAGATTCACCAGTGATAGTTGCCTCTTCAAAGAAGAACGGTCCATAGACACCTTTCTTGGAAATTGCACAAAACACGTTCACTTTTGGTGAATCTCGCTCGTGCTCAAGAAGTTCATGAGGATTCTCAGTACCCCATATGCGAGTGTTATGCTTGTTAACTTTGCCATTCAGATGGAAGGTCGCCTCATCGCTAAAAACAAGCCGGTCATCAAAGCCGTTATCTTCCAACTTCTCTTGCATTGCAATGCAAAAGTCACGGCGAAGTGGCTTATCCGTGTCCTTCAACTTTTGGACCAACTTGAGCTTGTAAGGTACCATTTGCAGTCGTTTCCTTAAGACACGCCAGACAGTTGCTGGAGCAAGCTGAAGTTCCCTGCTGGCTCTTCTCACTGATTTACGGGGGCTCCGCTGAAAGGCTGTCCGAACTTGTTCAACTGCATCTTCTGAAGTTGAAGGGCGACCTGTTCGCTTACTTGGGCACAAACACCCATCGTTCACAAATTTAGCATGCCATCTGACAATGGATTTCCTTTCAGGGGCTTCTTTTTTAAATTTCCTGCGAAATGCACGCTGAACACATGTCCACGATTCAGTCTTTGCAAATTGGAGGACGCAAAATGCCTTGTCTTGTTTAGAGAACGCCATTACTGCACCTGGAAAGATAACACGAAAATCATTAGTATGACCAAAAACTTGATTAAGCAAGCTTTAAAATGGCACCAGTTTCATTTTTCTACCTGGAATAGTTCATGAGATATATATATATATTGATTTTGTAGCCAAACACAGTGCTTTTAGCTCAATACATATTTCACTTTTGCGATCAACGATTCTATTTGAATCCAAAACAATGATTAATTGATATAAATACTGACAAGGCTAAACAGTCATGTAAAAAAGTTTTATTTCTCAACAAACGTTTAATTATTAGAGAATATACAATGAAATATGAACCGTCAAAAATCAATCTTCGGAAAAGAAAAACAAGAAAAAAGAAAAGATGTTTCACATTTACATAATTTGACTTAAAATAGCCATTAGTAAGAAAAATCAAAATGGCCGACTGGAAAATTTGAGCGTCGATTATTCGGCTTTTGCACGACAAATTATGTAAATGTGAGGCTATTTTTCTGTCACGCTCTGGTTTGAAATAGCATTATCGTGGATCTGTCACGTTTTAGCTTGAAAAAAACATTTTCGTTAATCAGCCAGGTATTAGTTTGAAATAACATTTTTATTGATCAGTAACGATTAAGTTTGAAATAGTATTTTCTTTGTTTGGTCTGTCAAGCTTAAGTTTTAAATAGCATTTTCGTTGATAAGTAAACATTTAAATAGCCTTTTTGTTGATCAGTAACATTTGTATATGAAATAGCATTTTTGTTGATCGGTGAAAATTTAGTTTTAATAGTATTTTTGTTGATCGGTGAAAATTAAGTTTTAAATGGTATTTTTGTTGATCGGGGAAAATTAAGTTTTAAATGGTATTTTTGTGATCAGTGACAATTAAGTTTTAAATAGTATTTTTGTTGATCGGGGAAAATTAAGTTTTAAATGGTATTTTTGTGATCAGTGACAATTAAGTTTTAAATAGTATTTTTGTTGATCGGTGAAAATTAAGTTTTTTTGTTGATTAGTGACGCTTGAGTTTATATATATCGTTTTTTTGTCGTTAAACGCCGCATCCTAGAAACCTGGCTTTTATTGGTGACATTGTTTCTGTATATCATCTCTTGTCAGCTAGCTACTGACAAAAAGATCCAATCACTAACATGACAATGATTTTTAACCTACGTTTAATTGAATTATTAGATAGTATAGCTGATTAATTGGCCTGCGAGGCTCGGAAATCACGAATAGTTTGGACGACGAACACGCGAATAGAGCGAGGTTTACACTCATATCAAGCTACACGGATATGTCGACCGTTGATACGGAAATTACGAACGTTGCCTGCATCCCTGGTGCTATGGAAATCGCATCCTCCGAACACGGAACTTGGATTCGTCTGTCGCCATCGATTTACCTTTCACTACCGCTACTTTCTAATGCGGTGTCTCATTGGACGTATTCTGAAGAATTTAAAAATAAAGAAATTCAGCACGAAAACGTGAAGGCAAAGCAAACATTTCTTGCCAGCAAACTAAACAACTAGCAAAATGCTCCGTTTCAGTGTTTGCAAATAATTTCCTTTGGAGAATTGTTCATCTCTTTATTTATGTGTCGTCATGGTGTCTGTTGAAGCAGTTACGTTCATGGTTTACACACACACACAGGTGGTCTACGCAGACCCTGCGGTTACACATCATACCTAAGGAAAGAGCTGTCGTATTTATGTACACTTTTAGCGGGACTGATGTAACTTTGTCTTCCTACACTAACTTAGGGAAATACAGGTGTTTAAATGCCCCAAAGAGAGGCGTGGGTGTGTCATTTATGAAGCCAATTAACTTTCCGAATAAAACCAAGAACTAATGTAGATACCTACCAGTCGAAACACATCACCTCGCCAGGTAAAAGGCGAGAGAAAGAGGATTCAAGAAAGATTGCCGAACATACTATATTGAATATTCTTACTTTTTCGGAATATTTTAGATTATGATTGACAATGTGTATTATTTCAATTATTTGGACTGTCCTCAACTTTGATGTAATTCTCACAACGTTTCGGCCGATATAAACTTCAGCTTTTTTCAGTCAAACTCGGGAATCTGTACGGAATTTCGAACGGCACTCATTATTTAACTCACGGGTGTAACTTGCTTTCGTTCAGGCGGGTAAATAAATTATATAATTCGTGAATGTATTCGTAGTATTCCCCAAACTGAGAGTTAAAGATTAACCTCCGAAGACTGATTAGCACATAGCACTTTTATCCGTTCCACCATGGGTCTTTACTTACAATTCTAGTATGAATATGTGAAGCCTTAAACCTATTCTTGTTGTAGATGTTTAGTCTTACTACTTATAAATATATATATATATATTTATATATATATATATATATATATATATATAAACAAATATTTATACTTATATATATATGCATACATTTACATACACACATATATATATATACATATATACATATATATATACATGCATATACATATATACATATATATACATACATTTATATATACATATATATACATACATATATGTATATACATATATGTATATACATATATATATATATATATATATATATATATATATATATATATATATATATATATATATGTATATTAATAGTGTCCTAATCTATTATTTATAATTAATTGTTCTCCTATAGTATTAAATTCTATACAAGGTCAACTTAGGATGTCATTGTCGCCCAACATATATGCTGATTTTTTGAGTCGTCTTAATCTCAACCGTTCTACTTGCCTATAATATTTACTTCATCCTACAAGGGCAGATGGTTGGCATTGAATAGTCTTAGTTAGCGTACATTGCGTGTTTAAAAGGAGGAGCACTCTGTCCTTGCAAAAATAGCCTGGAAACCCCATCAGCATTTCCCGGTCAAGGCGCCTCAGACAGTAAGTAATAAACTTACTCCACCCCAAAGAGGGGAGGCAAGGCTTGAGAGGCTTCACCTGCTAGGACACCCCAGGACCGAATACCTTAGGCCACCGTAATGGATTACTTCCTGTCGGACTGATTGTGCAGTACGAATCTTCGACTGATATTACCCCATCCCGAAGTCCTAAAAAATACCGAAATTTATGAGAGGCTGAACGGGCTGGGTTGTTGCAACGGTATTTAAATGCTTCCGACCGCCGCAATATGTGACACAAGGTTGGAAGATGGGATAAGAATCAAGCCAGCGCCCCTAAAGAAGGAGCACTCTGGCCTAGCAAAAATAGCCTGAGAAACCCCGTCAGCATTCACCGGTCAGGGCGCTTCAGGCAGTAAGCAATAAACCTATTTCACCACAAAAAGAAGAGGTAAGGCCTATGAGGGTGCACCATCTAGAACAACCCAGGACCGAATACGTCAGTCCGACAGATAAAAGACCACCGAAATGGACAAGTTTCTGCCGGACTGATTGTCGACAACGAATCCTCGACTGGTATAACCATAGCTTTCTAAAGTTTAAGTTTACACATTTACTGATTTTTTTATTATCGCTTATGTTTGAATTCATGTTTTGAAACATGACGTAAATCATAAATCTAGGGTCAGGCAGAATTTCAACAAAAAAAGCTTCTTTACCTGTTGAGCACATTATTGCCGGACGGCTTTCCTTTAGAATACAACTTGGTTTTCCGCAAATCTAATGTACATAATTTTTTTTTCATATACCGCCCATAAGTAATAAAGTGTCCTGATCAATTTTTGTTATGGAAATCCCTCCGGACAAGGCATCAAGCCACTTGATATAAGGAGCTAAAAAAATACTACTTGTAAGATAACAAAATAGCCAACGATAGATTCCGATCAAGAAAACGATAGATTCCGATCAAGAAAACAGAAATTCTTTCCCCTTTGTCAGAAAAAGCGCTCATGAAATGTGAGGGCTAAAAAACAAAATAAAGGAAGCGAGAGTTACGAGGCTGCCGAAAGCCTGGTAATTTACTTATATTGCTCCCTGTTGAAGTCTTAATAATTCCAACTCTAACCCTAACCCTAACCCTAAATCCAAGGTTCACTTTCTACTCTCATAATGTTAGTACTACCATAGTGTTCCTTAACATTCAACTGACAATCATCCTTACCTCATTAACAGTTATCTTCAAGTGACTCTTAGCCTTGATAATTGGTGTCCTAAACAGTCAAATATATGTTCTATCTTTTTATCCATTACCTCGGGCACCGCTAATATCCCTATTAGTCCATCTATAAATACGACACGGCCAACAGGAGGAGAAGGATAAAATGAGAACAGAATACAGAGAGGACCGACTGGCGATGCGCGCAGCAGGACAGATAAACTGGTTTCCAGCACTTTAGTATTCAAACGAAAAAGAACATATTTCCGACATCAACAAGAGATGGCATCTTGCCTTTAACATAAACCAACCGAACGACACAAGCAACAGTAAGCGGTATCTCAAGAATGACCGCCCGGAAATCACTCAAATCTTTGAGTTTGGCGACTTGTTTTTTGGTGCGTCGTTGCATTTCTAGTAGAGTAGCAGGGCTACCTGGCGTTGCCCGGGGAAAAGGTGTAACCTGTTTCTATTAAAACTTATATCCCTTTACACCTTCTCTATCCGTCGCTCTATCTTTTTATCTTCTCCCTCCTTCGTGTTTCCCTTCTTGCTCCCCAACCCCTCTTTCTTCCCTGCCCAACCCATTCTCTCTCTCTGGACATAGACACACATACACACGGACACATCTCTTTTATATAGATTTCTCGAGGAATGAGTCGGAATAAGGGAAGTAACTCCTTGATAAAAAATCAGAGTTACTCTCCTTTAGTAGATAAAATGGCTGTATGAAATGGCTTAAAAACAAAGACCTCTCCTCGAACGAAACTAATGTTTTGAATAATTAAAAACATTTTTTAGGTATTATTCAACCAGGGCAACGCCGATCAAGAAAATACCAATTTTGTGTGTATTTTAATTTTTAAAAAAAGTTTTAGCTTGACATACACACAGATACGCACAAACAACTGCCCGTTATAAAATAGATGTTATCTCTTTCTGTCCGACATAATTCAGTTCGCAATACAATATCGTTATTCCAAGGTGCTTGACGGAGCTTCAATCACTGGTTCCTATCAGTAAAATATTCACAACAAGACTCGTTTTCCTACCACTTCCGCAAAGAACTTTCATTTCTTCATCTGTTTACCTAAAACTAAACGAAATTTCCACGAACAGCGATTCTTTCTAAGAACTTCCCATTTGTGGCACACATTTCACCCTAATTCTCAGTAGCCCCTTACGTTTACAGTAGTAACTTGCTTTGTTTGCGGTGAACTAAGTTTAAACAAAAGAAGAGGTCTACCATACAAGGCTTTGTCTTCTCTCTTTGGGAAGGAGTTAGTTAATTGTTAACTTCCTGAAACGCTCCTAGCGAGTAATGCCAACGGGGCTGCCACTGCTATTTTTTGTAGGGGAGCACCACAGCAGCAAGTTCATCGGGGCACATTCTATTGAAGTAATTGCACAACAAACACAACAAGCACAAGTCTTGGGACTATCCAAAACGATTAAGGAGAGTAGAAAGTTGGCCTTGGTTTTACTTTTGACAGTCTTGTAACTCTCACTTCCCTTATTTTGTTATTTAGTCCTCACATTCCATGGGCGATGTTTCTGACAAAAGGGGAAGAATTGCTGTTTACTGGGTCGGAATCTATCTGTCGTACGACTTGGATAGTCCCAAGCGGTCGACTCTCTCAGACCTTGCCTTGGGAAGGAGTTAGTTACTCGGAAATTGCTTGAGGCGCGCCTACTGGGGAATAACAACGAGGCTGCTCGGGCTGGTTTTAGAGGCCAACTATGGATCTTCAGCTTGAGCGTTGTTTTTTCTCGGCCTTCGGCCACATGATACTTGTGAGAAGTATATAAATATTAATGTTATAAGCAAGAAAACCATTTTGAGACATCATATTCGTCGATCTATCACGGTTCACTTCGAAATAGAATTGTTATATGCGTCTACACATGTAGATAAGATGTTCTGTCTGTTGGGCTGTACGCCAAATTTGATGTGAAACTGGTGAAAAGAACAAAAAGTGTTGATTTCAAGAGAGCAATAAAAACAAAACATTCCCGCGAGTTTCACTGAGGCGTGTAATTGAATGAGTGAATTGCTTCAAATGTACGGATTCAATCGGTGTTGTCACAGGCGATCTGGTTAACATGGGAGCGTATGTACGAAACGGAACGCAAATAAGAACGGAGGACTAATAACATATACAAATATACAAGTAAATACATAAGTTAAAAATATAAGATAATATATAAATTAATTAATTGTTTTTTCAGTCAATAGTTTTATAACTATTGACTGAAAAAACAGAACAAACAAAAATAAATCGAATATTAATAGTATATATTTATATGAATGTATCTCTATCTCTCTCTATATATATCTCTCTATATATATATATCAATATTAATTTTAAGTAAATAATATTAAAATATTTTTACTTACATACGCCAGCGTTTCAAGCTTTGGCTCTCATCAGTGCAGGGATGATAATCTCAGACGGTCGCGCGGTTCGAACCCGGGCCACAGAATAAACGTAGACATTGCAAGTAACCGCCATAACAATTAGGCCACGAGACATTAGCACATTCGAGAAGAGAATTTGAGTTCTATTTATGCGAAGGGTGGCATATCTGACTAAAGATAAGATAGATAAATAAAGAGAGAGAAAGAGAGAGAGAGACAGAGAGACAGACAGACAGACAGACAGACAGACAGATAGAGACATAAGCAGAGAGACAAAGAGAGACAGAAAAGGATGGAGAGAGTGTGAATTTGTAACATTATTTCATTTTCCAGAATTAAAGATCAACAGTGATTAGGCGTACAATCGTTTCTGAGACGATTATGATTTTTTAAATTTCTTATATATATATACACATATAATAAATATGGCCGAAGAAACCTGGAGAGCGGTTAATAATTAAACCTCAAGATACTCGAAATAATAATAATAATAATAATAATAATAATAATAATAATAATAATAATAATAATAATAATAATAATAATAATAATAATAATAATAATAATAATAATAATGCGATTAGGACAAACTACATTAATAATAATAATAATAATAATAATAATAATAATAATAATAATAATAATAATAATAATAATAATATAAATAATAATAATAATAATAATAATAATAATAATAATAATAATAATCTGATTAGGACAAAGTACATTAAAGCTAAAATAGATAAAACCCAGGAAAACAATAAATGCAGACTGTGTGGACAAAGAAACAGTAAATCATATAATAAGTGAATGTAGCAGACTTGCTAGGAAAGTAATACACAGGGAACTGTGCAAACAATTGAATTTCGAATATGCAGACAAATTGTAAAAACATAAACCAGAAACAGTACTGTAAAACGAAAAACACAAAATCCTCTGGGATATGGATATACAAACAGATAAACTCATACAAGCAAGGAGACAAAAAGGAAACATCTTGTAAAATCGTAGACTTCGTCGTTCCAGCAGACCACAGAGTGAAGATCAAAGACACGAAAAAACGAAGTAAATACACAGAACTAGCCAGAGAACTGAAAGGAATATGGAGCATGATGAAAGTTAGTATAATACCAATAATCGTAGGAGCACTAGGAACAATCCCAAAAACCTGGAGAAAAGACTGAGAGAAATTGGAATCAAAGGGACTATCGAAACCATACAAAGAACGGCAATGATCAAAACAGCTGCAATCTTAAGGAAAATCCTCGAATGCGGAAACTAATACACAAAAGCTACAAAGTCACAAGGAATTTACAACGGAGAAAACAAAACCACACGAAGAACACCACAACAAGAGCCAAGGAACAGAAACTGCAAGAAACAGCACTTCATAATCCCCCCAATAAATTACACCGGCCTCAGCTATCACTACACAAAAATGAACCAAAGAAACATAAATTACAAGAAACACTATAAGCTCCTCCCTCTCCCCCACCCCATCCTGCCCCCAAAATTAAAAAGAATTAAATTGTTTTTTTTTTAAATAAGGAAAGAGAAAAGGAAAAAAAATAAGGAATTGAAAGGAAACATTTAAAAATTAAAAAAAAATTTAACATTTAAAAAAAAAAATTGATTTAAAGAAATATTATTTTATTTATTTATATATATTTTTTTTAACTGGTGCCGGCCTAGGCTGACACCAGACAACATATTTGTAGAGGGTCGAGGAGGATGAGAAGACCGAGGAGGGACAGCGCAAACCAGACCTCCACTGGAAAAGTGCACAGAATGCTGAGACCTTGGGGAGGCTTATTGCCACCCAAATCTTAGAGAAGACCAATTGTCCTTACCAGCGAGAAATCAATGGTAAGAGGCTGTTGCCATACCGCATCGTTATCGAAAAGAGGTGAAGAATACTGGGGAGACTTGTTGTCACTCAGACTCCAGAAAATACCACTGGTTGTTGTCGGTGAGCAATCACTGACGATTATCTGTGTGAGAACTCCTAGTGAGTACAAATAATAATAAGCTTATTGCCACCCAGGGAAGATAAATTGTCGTTCCCAGCGAGAAATACGTGGTAAACGGATGTTTAGATAACGCAATGTCATTTGCAATAGTTTTCGAAAGAGATGGAGAGTACTTTAAATTTAGAGAGACTTGTTGTTACTTAGATTCCAGGGAACACCAGCAGTTTTTCTCAGTGAGCAACCACTGATGATTACTTGTGTTAGAACTTCTAATGAGTACATAATAATAATAATGATGATGATGATGATGATGATGATGATGATGATGATGATGATAATTATAATAATAATTATAATAATAATAATAATAATAATAATAATAATAATAATAATAATAATAATAATAATAATAATAATAATAATAATAATAATAATAATAATAATAATAATAATAATAATGACAGTTGGAATTGGTTGGTAATCTCAAAAGATCTACCGAGAGCACTTTAATGGCAGCCCAGGAACAAGCCACCCGCACTAGGTCCATCAAACATTACATTGACAAAACTGCAGAATCATCGATATTCCAATTGTGTAATATTACAGCGCATATTGTATCTAAATGGACAATGCTAGCACAACACCAGGAGACAAAGTCGTTCAGGTACTACACTGGAATATATGCAAACTTTATGAATTGAACCACAATAAGAAGTTGTATGAGCATAAGCACGAAGTGGTACAGGAGAACGACAAAGTCAAACTTCTTTGGGACATAATGTTCTTGAACATTTTAAACCTGACTTAATCTTTCTAAGCAAAAACAAGAGAACTTGCTTAATCATTGATATAGGCTGCACTTTCGATAGCAGAGTGCAGGAGAAAGAACATTAAAAAATATATATCAAGATCTAAAATGGGAATTAGTTAGACTATGGAAATGTAAAGAAGTAAAGGTGATTCCCGTTGTAATTGGGACGCTTGGAACCATAACGAAAAACCACCATAAATGGCTTAAACAGATTAACGAGACAATTTCTTTTCCAATTCTGCAAGAGGCTTGTCTGTTAAGAACGGCGAAAGTGTTAAGGTATAGCTTGGATGTCTAAGGTCAAGGGAATCGACTTGATGTTCAAAAAAAGAAACTCCGACTAAACACATCAAAAACTTGAGACTACTATGAAATAATAATGATTATTATTGTTATTATCTGTTTTCATCGAGGCTACGAGCGCAGTAATTTCGTCAGAGCACATTCCGTGGAAGTACTTGCAAATAAGGAGCTGGAGCTTCGCAAAGAGACACTGATATTGATTTATATTCAAATTAGTACACATAAGTATTTTTTGGTGTGAACGCTTATATAATAGTCCAGAATATTCAAAGACAGAAAATTATTTTATTATATTCTTTCTGAATCAATAAACACATCTGAAAAATAAAACAAAAACAGGTAACCGTGACGCAACTGATAAAAGTTCTAAGTATATTTAATTCTAAGTGAGGTTGAGGGTTCACTACGTAGTACGACATAAGACTGTTTCCCATAAAACAATTGATTTTCCTTATAAGCCAAAACATGGCTGACGAAACTGGAAAAGCGATAGATAATTAAAATAAAATAAATAAAAAAATACACAATTTCTTTAATGGTCGACAGAACGAGAGCAATCTACTCCCGTGGAGTAAATAAAGGATTCTGTTCCGAATCCCGTACAGATTCCAGATTTTGACATACTTATTCCTGAGTTCGGCAAGATCCCCCTGAATAAGGTCGGAGGTTACGTAGGCCAGAACGTTGTGAGTATACCATCCAAGATAAGTACAGCAGTGAGAATAATCTAAATAACATTGAATAAAAAGGGCACAACTACTTTCCGTCTGTATGTCAACCATCTTCAGTTCAGCAAGGTGCAACCTTTTGCGATGTCTCAATAGACGCTCGTCCACACGAGTCAGCTTCCCATCACGACAGTAGACATCGTCTTCATTTTCTTAATTAACTCAAAGATTTGGAAATGAAAATCGTGGAAAGAACCAACGAGAGAAATAACAAAGAAAATGAATATTTCCCTTTGGCACTGCCTCCGCATTTTCCTTAAATGCAAATGGTAATATAGGTAAACAAAGCAATGTTTATTGTTTCTTTCCTTAAACCAGGCTTTTCAAAGATTAGAATCTTATCATCTGTTACGTATGTGTGTGTGTATGGCGATTCCTTAACTCGGAAGCCTCTATGTAGCTTAATTTCTATAAATATATTTTCATAACTTACTATATATATATATATATATATATATATATATATATATATATATATATATATTTCTCTCCAAATATGATCTGAGGTTAAGATCGGATTCTAACTCTGCCTGATGAGATCTCAGTTTATAATACCTGCTGATTGATAACATCGACATGCCAGTGTCGCAGACTTCGTACATGTCTGTGTAAATAAAAATAATCTTATATAAAGCTATATTTGATATTGAGCACTTTTATACACCCGGTTAAAATTCTTTGGATTACTACCCTGTGGATGTTTTACCTGGATTATTATCGTCATTATATATATATATATATATATATATATATATATATATATATATATATATATATATATATATATATATATATATATATATATATATATATATAAGAGGATTTAATGAATTAGAACATTGCAATTGTTCCAAAAATTAGTCTAGTATAGCGTACGGCTGTTTCCAAAACATTCGGGAAATACTTTATTTTATTTTTCAAAATTAACAAAGCTACTCCAAAACGTCTTCATCAGCGCCTTTAGCACGACGTTTTACAGAAATTCAAGGAAAAAATAACAAGCTCGTCGAAGAGGAACATCTATTGACAGGAAGAGACACATATTAGAAAAAGGAATAAGTTACAAATATGAAATAAATATAGGAAGATAAAATGATAATAATAATAAAACATTATAAAAATTATAAAAATTATAAAAATAAAATTTAAAAAAAAGATAAAGATTAAAAAAAATTATATATATATATATATATATATATATATATATATATATATATATATAAAAGAGAGTAGTGCAGTATTAGTGCAGTTCAAACGAGATAAAAGTATATATGTAAAGGGGTAAGGCTACCAACATTTGTAAAAAAAAGTTTCAACATCTATTTACTATTTTGTTGTTTTATCATTTTATAATTTTATATAACGTGTTTCAAGCGGTGGTCCGCTTATATAAATCTATTTAAAGAAATGTCTTTCGATTTGAAAAAGTGTTGTTTCATTTGAGGAAATGTGTTATTGTTTGGCATTTTTGCACATGTGTGGGTTTGCGTGTATGTGTACGTATTTGGATATTTTTATATCTTTTATTTTTATTTATTTTTATTTTTTTTTCTGCTTCTTTTGGTCAAAGTCGTGTGTGTTTATTAAGTACGTGTTATTTTGACCTTTATTTTATCGGTCATTTCCGTTTCTTGGAGTGCTTGGTTTTTTTTTTGAAATTTATTATTTTTCATTGCCCTGTCGTCAAATTAGCTGTTGTGCCCGCGTGTGTGTGTGTGCGCGTGCGCGTGCGTGCGCGCGTGCGGTTAGTTCTGAATCTTGTACATAGGTGAGCGATACACATACCCCCCTACACACATATATGCACACACAGGCTATGGTTAGATAGATGGTAGAGACTATATATATTTATGCATAAAAATCAATGTGAAAGGTATATATTTTAATATATCTTTTATTTATTTTCTATATTTTGACGTGTAGGAATATCAATTGCGCCTTATATATAAAAAATAAAAAAGTTTTTCTTAAAAGGTGAACAACATTTTCGACCGCAATCCTTTGGCCTTCGTCAGTGTAATGGGGGATTGTGTGTGTACGGCGGGTTGTAGGTGGTGGTAGAATGGGAATATACATACATAAATGAAAAAATAAAAATAAAAATGTAAGAATGACAAATCTATTTCATCTTCAGTAGTTCAATGAAATGTGTGAGAAAATATGTCCAGTTAGAAAAGTGTCAAGTGACAAAATGTCCAGTGAAGAAAAGATCAAGATGGAAACATTTTTTTTGCATTTTGACAACCTTCTCACACACTTACATCTACTTTCTATTATCTTCTCATATTTTTCAAATTTTGAATTTTGGCTATTTCCCTGCCACCCTATCTATCTATGTAAATCCTCTGATGATAAAATTCCAATCTTTGAAAAGCGTGGCTTAAGGAATGAAAACAGAAGGATGCTTTTATTGAATACACCTTGCATTGAACAACTTAATGAAATAGATTTGTCATTCTTACAGTTTTTATTTCTCTTTTTTTCATTTATCTATACAAGTGCTCTATCCCGTATTTGTTTAGCTTTAATCATTTCACGATAGGCTCACATTTCTAAAAATATACATCCTACTTTTAGTTTCATAAGTTATATATACGATGCCTGTCTAAAAAGTATTCGACCTAGAAAAATATTTTAAATTCGTGACGGGGTTGCGACCCTAATCCCCTTCAAAGTAGGTCTCTTGTGCTTGCACACACTTAGCCCACCGATCCATCCACTGGCGGAAACACCTTAGGAAGACTTCTTTTGGAATGGTGTCCATCTCCGCCGTCGCGTTAGATTCAGCAGGTGTTTAGAGAAGATGTGATGTATAACAGACATTAAGGAATAGTTCAACCGATTAAAAAATGGCCACACATCCTCAACTTCTCGCGAATTCCTTTAAGTCGGCGTTACGTATAGGGCTTTTATACCAATGACATATTGATTATGCCTTCAGGCTCAAATGGGCGATGCCATATCTCTTCAAGTTAAGCTAATATATTATAGCACTTTATTTGACTCACGTTTTTCATGGAAATATGTTTACTGCATAGAAATATTTTTACTACATATTGAATTATATTTTAAAACATTGTTTAGAGTGGTATAAATTCAACTTGTTTGCAAAGGTTATATGTTACCTGTGAATCATTTTAAAAGTCCGCAGCACCAGTTCATGTAGCATTTTAAGTTACCCCTGGAAAACTTCTTTTGAAATTATGGTCATCTCTGCTGTCACGTTAGATTCAGCAGGTGTTTGGAGAAGATGTTATGTGTGTTCAACCGATTAAAAAATGGTTGCACATCAGCGGAGAGTGACCAGCATTCTTGTAGACCCCAAACTGCTCGGAGTGCATCTGTTATTGAGAGGGTGCGACAAAAGTGGTAATGCGGAACGCGACGGCGGAGATGAACACCATTCCAAAAATATAATACTCATGCAATTGTTTATTTAATTTTTTTTTTCTTATGTATAATAATTTATTATCTTTTATTCGATAAAAAATTATGGATTTTACGTATCATTTTCCTTTTTACAATTATTTATCAATCTAGTAGTCCCGGGCTTAACTACCTGTAATTGTAAAGCATACACAAAGGTAATATAATTGTTCGCAGCTGTTTCGGGACAGTGTTTATTTTCTCATTATTAAACACGGAATGCTAGTACCTGTCAGGGTTTAATTCATCCATTTTATTATTTATAAAATATACGACCATGAAACAAATAAATCTACAAGTCATTAGTATACAAAACATGTGTGCGTTTCCGATATAAAATATACTAATAAGGTTTGACATGAAAAATAAGATCACGGGTAAAATAATTTGTGAGGGGGACGATGAAACAAACGGTAATGATTGGTACAATGGTGGAAACTGTGTAGATTATGGTTACTTAAGAGGACGTCTACAAAAGAATTTGTTTATATTGGACTTGAAATATAAATATTAAAAAGCTAATAACATCTATGGTTACCCAACCCCTATGAAGTCCTATAGCGTATAGTTGCATGGCTGACAGGTTTGTTTTAGAAATCGCCTTGATTCCCTTGTAATATGGTAAAAATATGATGACAATTAATTAGTACTTTGTATGTACTGACGAGTCATCGCTTATCAAGGACCAAAGGCCACCCGAGGATAAAAGTTAATAAGTTTATCAGGTGGAATGTGAAGCAAGGTCGTGAGCATTTGTAACGATGGTTGAAACTGGACTGACTTTGATTATTTAAGAGGACGGCCATACATTTGTTAACATTGGACGTGGTAACAGTCGGGAAGCAGCCGCGTGGTGTTGTGTTCCACAGCCGGGTAGTTCTAAGAAAGAAATTCGGCTTATGGAGGTTCGGTTTAGTTTTAGGTACATAGCGGAAGAAGGGGACA
Organism: Sepiola atlantica; assembly: GCA_963556195.1. Classification (NCBI taxonomy): domain Eukaryota; kingdom Metazoa; phylum Mollusca; class Cephalopoda; order Sepiida; family Sepiolidae; genus Sepiola; species Sepiola atlantica. The sequence goes on along the minus strand of OY744552.1, from coordinate 843,864 downwards.
TATTTACAGTGGTTATAGGTAGACGTGCGTTTTCGGTACGCAATAAACTAACACAGGTTGACATGACGTAAAAAAAACCCAAACAAAACCCATCCATAGCCCAGCTCCCCACATTCAGCCTCGTCGAGTGTGGTTGCATGGTTGCCAGGTTTGTCTCAAGTGTCGCCTTGATTCCTTTTTAATTTGTTAAACATGTCTCGTGTATTTCAAATTGCACAGTAGGTGCGACTTGTTGCTATTTTTTGTTAAACATTTTTAGCACCGTAAATCTTATGAGCAGCTATTCCACTTCCGATTTTGTGTTTCGAACTGACACGACTGATTCTCTCGCCATTTTTTTTCTCACGAATGTTTGTCTTCCAAGATGGTGGATACTGTGTCGTAAAACATTTCTCCGTTTTCTTAATTCTTTTTTTTTGTTGTGTTTCTTAATCTCGAAAATAACTGCCAACACTTCTCAATAACCTATTTTATATCCTCCACCGAAAGATTGAAATCTTTTTTTTTCGAAAAAAAGTAACATGGCGGAATCCAAAAACCAAGTGTCGATCTAAATATACAAATGCGATTACTCTAGGTTATCGTAGGTTTTGGACTCGTGAAGGGCATACTTTGTATTGAGTCCAGGGATTGACCGCTGGTGGCAGAGTCTTTTTAATCTCTTTTATTATACTCACAGGCATTACTTTCACCTTGTAGGGGCTATCCTCCTACATATTACCACTTATTAACATACGCGGTCTCAGGTCAAACGTTCTCGACATTCAGTTCTTTTCTCTCGAACCAATATATTCTGTAATCCATCCTTGTAACCGCTTATCTCCATATTGGGCACGCGAAGGGCTTACGGTTTAGCTAACCTATATTGAGTCCGTGGGATTGAACGTTGGTGGCGAAGTTTCTTTAAGCTTGGTTTGTCCTCAAGTGATTTTACATTTCTCTCTCTTTTTATTACTGTGACTTCTACGAATCCACACAACAAACACGTTACTATTTTCTTATTGAAATGAATAGATGTCAAAGCTTTTGCGATCTATTCTAACTATATTAGCATCAAACCTTAGGATGCCTATTAAATACTATTATACGATACAATTTTGTAATACTGTATATATAGTAAACTGTAAACACCGCCAAACAAATTAAAGTCTTCTTAATTTTCATATTTATTTTATAAACATATTCTATTCTGTAATATACACTTGTAATTTGAATTGTCATATTTTCATATATATACACAATAATTTCGTCGAAAGTGAAAAAACTAAAGCCATGAGATGCTGAGAACAGATACTACACTTTGATCTTAGCCAAAAGGCTAAGGAACCATAAAAATAATGTTTTTTTCGCTAAGCATTTTTAAATGAATGAGAAAAAAGTGATTTAATCTATAATTGTATCATCTTTTAATATGGGGTGGGTAGTTTAGTATCGTTTCTATTGTCATACGAATGTCATCCCATGAATTACCTCCTTTTTAAGGAGGTGAGGGTTATAAACCCTGATATTAAAACCTCTTTTGGAGAAGGGCGTAATGCAATATATGTACTCTTCCCAGGAATTACCATTTCCTTTTTGGGTGTGGTTGTTGGTGTGTGGAGTAGCGAAGTATCTGTTATGCTGTCTTGATACCATAGTCACAGGCATTACCTTCCCCTTTTATGGAGCTATCGTTCCATGTATTAACTCCTATTTTGGGGGGCAATGTAGTATATGTTCGGTCCTCATATAACATACTTCAATGATTATAATCTCCGTTAGAGAGGGGGTAGTGTACTACTCAATAACAGAAAATAAATCACAATCACTATACGTATGGCTGATATGTGTCTTTGCACGGGTACTTTGCTAGTATACACACATACATACATATATATACAGGGGAGTTTGAATTACCTACAGGGGAGTTTAAATTACATACTAGAAACTCTCCTCGAGTGTCTTCGGCCTCTCTGTACAAAGATTTGTCAGTATCACCTGACCTCAGGATACTTTCTTCTACAAGTAAACTCTGACCAAATATTACAAATAGCATAGTATCCAAAGTCCACATAAGATCCCCTCAACACGGCTATAATAAATAGATTCTTGTCCTGGAATCTGGTAAGACCAAGAGACAACAAGAAATATATACTATAACATAATTAACTGGTCAATCATACGAAGGCAAATAAATGTTCTTAACTTCTTTACTAACTCAACGTTTGAGAGGTAAAGGAGAACTTATTCAAATATCTATGTGTCTCATATAGAGATTAAGTGTTAGCCCCAGGAAGGGGCCCCTTGATTTTTGAGAACTTCGACTGAAGTAAAATGAAACAAAAAATTATATATATATATATATATATATATATATATGTATATATATATATGATAATTTTTTTATTTAGACAGACATGTACAAAATCTGCGACACTGGCATGTCGATGTTATCGATCAATATGATCTGAGGTTAAGATCGGATTCTAACTCTGCCTGATGAGATCTCAGTTTATAGTAACTGTTGATCGATAACATCGACATGCCAGTGTCGCAGATTTTGTACATGTCTGTGTAAATAAAAAAAATTATCATATATAAAGCTCTATTTTGATATTGAGCACTTTTTATAAACCCGGTTAAAATTCCCTGGATTACCACCCTGTGGATATTTTTTACCTGGATTATTACCATTATTATATATATATATATATATATATATATATATATATATATATATATATATATATATATATATATATACATTTATTTAAGTTTTTCAAGCTTTTGCTGTCATCAGTGTAGGAGATGATAGTTTCAGACCGTCGAAAGATTCGAATATGGTTACAGAATCACCACGAGAAATTACTACGTAAAAAATGGAATTAAGTTCTATTACTGACTATATAAAGCATGGCATAGACAGTAGACTTGTCGAGAGTGTTCAACGAACGTTCTCAGAACATGGCATATAGCCACGTGACAGTCTATTTTGAACTTCTCGAACAGGGCTCAACTTCAATTTCTTAAAATGGCTTATAATAATATTCATTTAAGTAAATATTAAATTATTCTTACCTACATACGCTGTCGTTTCAAGCTTTTGCTATCGTCAGTGTAGGAGATGATAATTTCAGACAGTCACAAGATAAGAACCATATCAATATATATATATATATATATATATATATATATATATATATATATATATATACATTTTTTAAATATAACAGTTTTTTATACCTACAGACGACATTGTTTCGGGGTTTCTACCCACAACAGTGCAAGCGGTCGTAGGGGCTCGAACGCAGTTCGTGGATTCAGCCTCGAATTACGAACCTAACGCCGACACCGATACAGCCGCGAGAAATCACCACATACAGTAATTGCAATTAATGTACAATTACCCGAGAGGCGGAGTGAGTGTGATGTTGTCGATAGTGTTCAACGCTCGAGCGGAACTTGCATATATATATATATATATATATATATATATATATATATATATATATTCCCCTGTCAAAATTTAACTTGATCCCGGTTAAACCACAGCTCGCCCCCTCCTTTTTTTCCCTTATTTTCAGTATATTCACCTCTCCACTTCCTAATATCCTACACCTTCATTGCAACCACTGCCGCCATCTAATTGGTTCTCACATTTTGATTTTATTGCTAATATCGGCCGTAAGCTCCGAGCCTGCTGGCAAAAAATGTTTGTACGCGTACGTTTATTTTTCTTAAAACAAATCATCCTGAGGAAGTCTGACAACAAAGACGAAACGTTGATGGATACATAAATATTCCTTTGGTTTTCCTTTTTAATTTTCTATTACTTCGGAACATTTTATTCCTGACTTTATCATCACAGAACAAAATCGTATTACGTTAAGCATTTTAAAATGTTACCACTGGTTTCATATCTGGTGTTGTTAATTTTAGGTTGGTGTGTTTTTATGTAGACAGCTTCCAATATTTTTTTAAATTGGTTTCGGAATGTATAATGTTAGTGTTAATTTGTCTTAAATCAGGGCAGTTATATATATACAAATATATATATATATATATATATATATATATATATATATATATAGATATATATATATATATATATGGAGTTAAATTTTTTCTGGTGTTTTTGTATACATGTCTAGCTAGTTTACTAATCAGATTATTTGTTGCTCTCTTAGCCAATCACTGGGCTTCTAACTAACAAACGCTCGGTTGATTTTACTTCCTGCCTATTGTTCTGTTTTCTATAGGGTGGCCTATCCCTGTTTCTTTGTTGTGTCGAAATAATGGGTGATCTGGCAAAACTAACTACAAGAATATTAGCCTGCCGATTGCCTCCGTGGATGAAACGCAGAAGCCTCTGTGTATCTTAATTCCCAAAAATATATTTTCATAACTTACTACCTAGCTCTACTCACGTATTGGACACTGTTGGAGAAAATACTGAAAATTGATACATAAAAAATGATATCTCCTTATAACATTTTATGTCGATAAATGAAATATATATATATATATATATATATATATATATATATATATATGTGTGTGTGTGTATAGCTGAAAATAGGTTGGGTGTTAAAAAGAAATTAATCTAAAATTGCTAGAAGAAAATGGATTGAGACGTTTGCAATAACACCAAAACAAATGTATTTACTTATTTATATTATCTCAAAATAAACATTATCATTTGTTGTTCGCATACTTTTTGCCACATCTATATATTTGCGTTTGCATAACTATATTTTGTATATACACATGTATATATATACACATATATATTTCATGTCTATATGGTGTGCAAATTACCCTAAAAACTGACATTTTCACACCCACGCGACCGTCAGGGCCTCATAAATAATGCGACTTATTAACACAATAATGATATAAACACACACACACGCATATATATATATATATATATATATATATATATATATATATATATATATATATATATATATATATATATGGTAAAATAACCTTTTAAATAGCATCTGTTGAAGTAATATAAATATATATTTTTTATTTACAAAAATAGAATAAACACATCCATTCATACACGCGCAGCATAACGGGTCAAGTATATATATATATATATATATATATATATATATATATATATATATATATATATATATATATATATATATATATATATATATATATGCGTGTTCGTATATATGTGTGTATACGTCTGTGATTGTGTCTGCTTAAATATACATAGAGGAAGACTGGGTTGAAATAGGGATAGAATGAGGGAGTGAAAACATACATAAAACACACACATATCCGTATATATATAAGTTTATATATATATATATATATACATATATATATATATATATATATGTGTGTGTGTGTGTGTGTGTGTGTGTGTGTGTGTGTGTCGATGCACACCCTCAAACATTCTTGTTCTTCTCTCTGGAAAGTTAATATCAGCTGGTGTTTTTTTTGTTCTCACTGCGGAAGAAGTTTTTAAAAAGAGATATTTTAGAAAAAAGTTTTTGTAGATTGTTTAAAAAAGAATTACTTGCTCTAGTTTGCTTTTTTCTATCGGCGGCCATTGCTCGTTTGTACAATTTCATTTCCTAGGGGAGTGGGGGGACGTCATCTTTCCCTTAGTTTCTTCTTTACGGTCTTTTTCCACGTTTTTTTTATTTCGCTTTTCTTCTATTTTTCATATATTTTTCTTCTTTTTCCTTTCAATCTATACCTTTTTCCTTCTCTTTCTTCTCTTTCTTTTTTTTCTTTTGATCTTTTTTTCTTTTTTTCTCCGTTTCACTTTTAACTTCTTCTTCTTCTTCTTTTTTACATTAGGACCCGCGCTAACTTTGACCCCGTCGTCAGGGTTAGGGTTACGGTCAGGGTCAAAGTGGGGGTTAGGGTTACGGTTAGCGTTAGGGTTAGGGTTAGGGTTAGGGTTAGGGTAAAGGTTTAGGGTTTAGGTTTAGGTTTAGGTTTAGGGTTAGGGTTAGGGTTAGGGTAAGGGCTAGGGTTTAGGGTTTAGGATAAGGGTTAGGGTTAGGGTTAGGGTTAAGGGTTAGGGTTAGGGTTAGGGTTAGGGTTAGGTTCAAAGTGGGGGTTAGGGTTAGGGTTAGCGTTTAGGTTTAGGGTTAGGGTTAGGGTTTAGGGTTAGGTTATGGGTTTATGGTTATGTTTATGGTTATGGTTAGGGTTAGTGTAAGGGTTAAGGGTTATGGTAGGGTTATGGTTTAAGATAAGGCTTGTGGTTAGGGTTAGAGTGATGGTCAAAGTAAGTGCGAGTCTTAATGTAAAAAAGTACCCTATTTCCTTCTACCATTTCTTCTTTCGTCTTCTTATTCTCTTTCTTCTCTCATCTCTTTTCTCCGTTTAGTTCTAGTTTTTCCTTTTTCGCCTCTATCTTATTTATTTACCCTTTTCTTCCCTCTCCTTCTTCTTCTACACTATCTTTCTTCCTCTTCTTCTTTACTTTACTTCTTTTTTGTCACATTTTCTTTGTTCTTGTTCTTCCTCTTCGTCGTTTTGTCTTTCTTTTTCTTCTTTCGAGTTTCCCGCATTTCAACCTCACTTACTTCGTCTATTACTTCGTCTTTTTCTTCCTCCCTTTCTCCTTCATTCTCTATATTTTCTTCTTCTTTTTCTTTTTCTTCTTTTTTCTTCTTCCTATTCTTCTTTTTCTTCTTCTTCTTCTTCTTCTTCTTCTTCTTCTTCTTCCTCTTCTTCTTCTTCTTCTTCTTCTCCTCCTTTGCCTTCTTTATCTTCTGCTACTTCGTCTTTTTTCTTCTTTTTCTTCTTCTCTCGTCCCCTTCATCTTCTTCTGCTTTTGACCCTTGTATTTCTCTTCCTACTACTTTTTTCTTTCTTCATCTTTTCATCTAATTTTATCTTGTTGTCCTCTTCCCTACTGTCACTTTCTCACAGAAGAGATGTTGCTAGTCTTTCTTTGCTCTACCGTTATTTTTATGTCAGTTGCTCGTCTAGGCTCAAATCTATGCCCCACCCCCTTCTAAAACATTCACATCTAGAACCCGCCTAGCTACTACCACTGTAAATGATTTCCCTTAATCCCTGCGTGCCCAAGATGAAACGAAACTCCGATGCGCAGAGTTTTTTTTTCTAGAACTGCCTGTCTGTGGAACACATTGCCGTGAGCATGCTTCCCAGCCGACTACAATATGGTCGTCTTCAAGTCCAATGTAAACAAGTTCTTGTTGAATTGTCCCCATAAATAATCAATTTCTGTCCTGCTACAACCATCATGCTGGTGAACGCGATGTTTTCTCACCGTCTCTTTAACCCTTATCCTCGAGTTACTTTTGGGCCTTGATAAGTGATCTTATTGTAAAAAGAAAATTCCATCTTTTTTTCCTACTCCTTTTTCTTCCACGATTCCCGCCTTTTTCATATTTATCATATCTCACGTCTGTTATCGCCCAACACATATAAAGCGGCAAAAGAAATGAAGAAACCCTCGTTTGATGATACCCCAGATTGCGGCAGTATAGACGTGTGCGGACATGTATATTACGCGGAGGTAGAGCGAGATGCAATGATCGAATACCGGCACGATGCGCCTAGGTGTCTGTACTCTTTGTTTTTTCATTTTTTTCAGTTAGCTCTCAGAAATCAAGAAGCCCCTTTCCTCACGCTTGATATCTTTATGAGATAAATAAAAATCCTCGTGTCCATATTTTATCTTCTCTCACACTTTTCAAAATCGAAGTTAGTAAAGCAGTGAAGAATATGAAATTTCCATCTCCCAAAATGATGCTACCGTTTGATGCTATCCCAGATTGAGGTAGTATAGACTATATTCTTTGGAGGTAGAACGAGATGCAACGATCGAATACCGGGCCCATGCGTCCGTCGATAACTGTCTGTACTCTCGGTTTATTTTCTTCATTTTTTCCAGTTAGCTCTCAGAAATCAAGGGAGCCCCTTCCTCACACTTGGATCTTCATGTCTATTTCATGCTCTCTCATATAAATATAACATTTTCATCTCCCCAATTGGCCATTTAACTATTTTATAGTTTATCTATTTTTTATTGTCTTGCCGGATTTCATGACCAGAAATCATGGATTCTGGTAGAGTATCCAGCTTAGCGCCGTTACTTGAGATAGTATCAATATAAGAATGTGTACTATTCCTCATATGAGCACAAAATGAAGCCATGCTGAGGGGATATTATATGGGATTAAACTACTATATTACTTTGAATAGTTGGTGAGGAATCACTTGTAGGACAAGCGATCCTCATGTGAAAATATTCTGACAAACCCCTGTACAGAGATACCGAATACAATTGTAAATAACATAACACTCTTTTTGGCTTTAAATATATAATTTTCCTCCTCTTTTTACATTCTCCTCTTTTATCCCACGATACAGTTCTCGTTAAGTGTGGGCGAAACCGGTCGACTGGCATTTCCTCCCTTCTCGTATCTTTTAATCATGGAAGATAAAACATGTCTTCCCTTCGTAACTGCCCTAATAAAATTGTGTACCCCACAGAAAATCATGAAATATATATATATATATATATATATATATATATATATATATATATATATATATATATATATATATATATATATATATATATAATGATAATAATAATCCAGGCAAGGTAAACATCTTCAGGATAAGAATCCAAAGAATTTCAACCGGTCTTATAAAAAAGTGCTCAATATCAAATAGAGATTTTATGAGAATTTTTTATTTACATAGACATTTACAAAATCTGCGACACTGGCATGTCGATTTTATCGATCAATAGCGGGATGAGTTTACAGCCGATCTTAACCTTAGATCATATTTGGAAATAAACTCTGCCTGATGAGATCTCAGTTTATAACAGCTGTTGATTGTCAACATGAACATGCCAGTGTCGCAGATTTTGAATATATATATATATATATATATATATATATATATATATATATATATATATATATATATATATATATATATATAAATATCGCGTTATTCTTGTATTGGTTGCTTCTTAGAGTAACAGAGTAAGCGTTTTGTCATGTGTAAAACTTAAAGTCACATTGCCAACGCCTAGATATGACAAGTGACTGTGTTCAGTACGTACTCGCCTAACACAGCTGTTCCTATCGAGATTTAATATTCACAGAAGTAATAAGTCTCCCCCTCTTTCTCTACGTGCCCTTCACCCCTCTTTTTGGTTTGTATGTTTTACGCTATATCACCCCCCCTCTTTGGGGCATATAATGTCGAAAGACAATATTTAGTGCCAACCTTCATTGTATACGATTAGTCGAAAATAAGTCAGTATTTTATCCTTAGATCACGGGTTCAAACCTTTTTGTCAAGTACATTCTCCTCTACATAACTCTATGTTTAGTTCCGTTTTTCTTTTTTGCATTACGCTAGTACTAACGACGAAGAACGCATGTCGTTTGAAATATTGAATTATAATATAAAATAATCATAAACAGACATCGTTTATAGTTCTTAAATGAACAGCCACTCATTAGTATCAAAATATCTCTTTAGACGCATACGTGGAAGACATAAATAGGCTCCCCCTTACTTTCTCTCTCTTTATCTCCATCTCTTTCTTTCTCTCTCTCTCTCTCTCTCTCTCTCTCTATCTATCTATATATATATATATATATATATATATATATATATATATATATATATATATATATATATATATATATATATATATTGCTCTTTTCTTTGTTCTTTTATTTGGTTTCACCCAAAAATGAACAAGTGTATAGTGTACGTTTTGTTCAAGACACTTTAATGCAATAACGTTTTACTCTTTGTGAATGTTTCTGATGGTTTTGTCGTGTTGCAGGGACGATATTGACAGAAAAATGTTTTTTGGCTCACGCCAAAGTAAACGGGCCATAAATAATATATCTTGCATAAATGTAATGTTTTTTGGAAATGTGAAAAAATAAAAATAAAAATAATAAAATAAAAACATAATTATTGGAATATAAAATGATCCTGACTTGTATATATATATATATATATATATATATATATATATATATATATATATATATATATATATATATATATATATATAATTATTTTTATTTACACAGTTATGGAAGAGTTAGAATCTGATCTTAACCTTAGATCATATTTGGAAAGAATGGAATGGAGAAAAAAGAAAATAAATTTAAAAGTTTAAAGTTTTAAAATTTGGAAAGTAACGTAGTTGGGACCGTTAAGAATAAAAATTTAAAAATAAAAATAAAAAATAAAAAATATTAATATAAAATATAAAAGATAATATATAAAATATAATATAAAATATAAAATACAAAATATAAAATATAAAATATAAAATATAAAATAAAATAAAATAAAATGAAGTTAAAAGAGAGAGATATAATAAAAGGGTAGAATGAAAAGATAGATAGATAGATAGATAGATAGATGCAAAGGTAGATAGAGATAAAATGAGGTCGTTTACGATTAAGTAAGAAGTGGGGAAAGGAGACACATGCGATGGGACGTGTCAAAAATCAGTCTAGGTTTTTTAACCCCAGACAGACTCTCTCTATCTCTTTCTCTCTCTCTCTATCTATCTCTCTCTCTCTCTCTCTCTCTCTCTCTCTCTCTATATATATATATATATATATATATATATATATATATATATATATACGTGCAGAGCTACTCGGCGTTGCCTAGGTTAAAGTATGTGATAGCAGCATATGCAACATCATGGTAGGGAGAGTTTACTTTAACTGCAACCGTGATGCTGATATCTTACCGAGCTATTAAAGTATATGTTATTACTCTGAAACTAACGCTAATAAATAGATTAATTTCATTGTGTAACAATTTTAAAATTGGCATTAGATTTTTTATGGGGCAGCCAGAGACGAAAAAATACTTCCATTATGTTCACATGCAAATTTTGCATATGAATACAATTTTATTGAAAGCGCACTAGTATGTCTTCGCTTTTAGAGACAGATATGAACAAACACAGAGGTGTTCTCCTTGATTATATATATATATATATATATATATATATATATATATATATATATATATATATATATATATATATATATACTTCATTTGAATCAAAGGGATAACAGTTTAAAGTTGTACCTCTCGGGGACCCCCAGCATTGAAGTGATATATTTCTTATAATACCTATACCTTCACTGTGAAGTCAGTAGTCAACATTCCAATTTCCAAGCAATTCTGTCTAGCGGTTTTTTTTTGCCATAAGCTTTTCGGCCGTAAGCTTTGAGCCTGCTGGCAAGAAAGGTTTGTATGATTTTTTGTTCAACAAATCATCCTGAGGAAGTCTGACAATAAAGACGAAACATTGATGAATAAATAAATATTCTTTTGGTTTTCCTTTTTCAATTTTATATATATATATATATATATATATATATATATATATATATATATATATATATATATATATATATATATATATATATATATATATATATATATATTAAATAAACATAAAATATGAAACTAAAAGTATACTTTTAGTGGATAGAAGCTACAGTGAAATGGTTTAAGCTCAATATACGAGATAGAGCAATTATAAAGACAGATGAAAGAAGAGGGATAAACATGTACGAATGACAAATTTATTGCAACTTCTTTTCCATCTTTAAATCTCCTTTCACTGGACACTTTATCAACGGACATTTACCAACTGGACATATCTCATATTTTTTCACTCTCCATTGCTTAATATTTTTTTAAATTTTGAATTTGGCTTTTCCACTGCCAACTTATCTATCTATGTAATTTCTCTGATGATAAGATTTTAATCTTTGAAAATACTTGGCTTAAGGAAAGAATACTAAACATGTTTTATCGAGCACACCTTGCATTGAACAATCGAAGTTGAAATTAATTTGTCATTCGCACATGTTTATCCCTCCTCTTTGATCTATCTTTATATATATATATATATATATATATATATACATATATATGTATGTATCTATATACATACTTTAATATTTAATAAATATATATATATATACATACTATAAATATTATTTTATTAAATTTATAAGTGTTTATTACCTACAGAGGATATCGTTTCGGGAGTAATGGGCACATGTTTCTGGCTTACAGACATCATAAGCATGGCTAACTTACACAGAGATCGAACGTTCGATAGTGATGTCTATAGTCCAACGTTTTACCATCGAACCAAGACGCTCTTTCTAGAAATATGTACGATTTTTATCACCTAAATATTTAATGTATTTTTATGTAATTATTTTTATTGGTGATTGCAGCGTTCGTTGTTTTTTGCTTACTATTATTTCGATTCGATGACGGCTGTGAGCCAGAAACACGTGGCCATGGATTTCTTTTATGTACGTATAAAATAAATAAAAATATATATATTAACGAAAAATACGTCCTATAAAGTTAAGGGCGACTAATAATGCAATTTTCTGCATCTTAATCACTTAGGAAGTGAGACAATAATTAAATAAAACTGCATTATATATATATATATATATATATATATATATATATATATATATATATATATATATAACTTCTTTGAAATATAGCAGGAAAAATCCCAGCAGAGTGCTCGATTAATTGAGAATTAAAGTTAAAAATTAAAAATTAAGAGCGTAATATTCATTTATTTTTGTACAGAAAATCAGTACAACATTCGTACCGTCGGTTTCAAGCTCAGAAGGACTTAGCCATTCGGCTCTCTTCAGAAACAGATGAAAACAGAAGTTGAAGAGAGCCGGATGGCTAAGTCTTTCTTTGCTTGAAACCGACGGTACCAGTACTAATTTGTCTATACAATAATAAATAAACATATATATATATATATATATATATATTTAAGTGTGTGCATGTGTCAGAGTGTGTGTGTATGCGTAAGTTTGTATGTGTGTGTGTTGTTATCACGCTCAATTACAAGCGAGAAATCAGATATGATAGCCATCTTTTTTATAATTGTTGCAAGCGATCGCTAACCGACATGCGCACATGCGCATTCAACAACATTTCCTTTTTACACATGCGCATATCCAATGCCATGCTCTCTTACACATCCGCCATTGTTAAAGGAGCCAGTTTTTGTTATAATTTTTGAAAATATAAATTCAGACTGCTCCCCTTAATTGTTTCTGTCTTTTACTTCTAAAACTTAAAGTTGGTCAGGGATTGTTGAGATAGTGAAGATGTTAAAATTTATTTCTGAAAATCAGATTACCATACTTACGGAAAGCCCATAATGTATACGACCTTATGCCAGAAAAAAATATTTCAAATACGTGCTAGTTTGGGACCCTAATCCTCTTTAAAGTAGGCCCTGTGCTGGAACACACTTAGACCACCGATCCATCTACTACCGGAAACACCTCTAGAAGTCATCTTTTGGATTGGTGTTTATCTTCGCTGTCGCGTTCCGCATTATCACTTTTTCGTACCCTCTCAACAACAGCTGCACTGTTTGGGGCCTGCTAGAATGCTGGTCACTATCCGCTGATGTGCGGTCATTTTTGAATCGGTTGAACACACATAGCATCTTCTCCAAATATCTGCTGAATCTAACGTGACAGCGGAGATGAAACCATTCTAAAAGAAGTTTTCCAGGGGTAACTTAAAATGGTACATGAACTGGTGTTGCGGACTTTAAAAACTATTTTACAGGTAACATATAACCTTTGAAAACAAGTCGACTTTATACACCTGTAAACAATGATATAGTTTTAAAATATAATTCAATATGCAATAAACATATTTCTATGCAGTAAACATATTTCTTATGGAAAACATGAGTCAAATAAAGTGCTATAATACATTAGCTTAACTTGAAGAGATATGGCATCGCCCATTTGAGCCTGAAGGCATAATCAATATGTCATTGGTATTAAAGCCCTATCCGTAACGGCGGCTTAAAGGAATTCGCGCGAAGTTGAGGAAAGTCTTGAAGCCTTGACCTGCAAACCAACCCGATGACGTTGGCTCGTCCATCTACGGGCTTAAAATGACCGACAAGTAGTGACAGATAATAAGCGATGCAGAGCAACGGGCTGTAAGTGGAAGACGATCCCGGACATACCGTACCTCTCCTCCATACTCTTTCGGAATGTGATAATCCCCCAGCACGCTTAATCCTTCCTCCATTATTCTCTCTTAATACGTAATTATTATGCGGTAAAAGCTTCCGGGAAAAAAGTACTTTTTAATCGAAGTAAAAAACATGTACGGCATATCAACCATTTTGGGGGATAGTTACACCGAACCCAGATATCAGCATCATATATATATATATATATATATATATATATATATATATATATATATATATATATATAGTATTTGGTAGCGGAAATGGGGATCTCAATTTTCTCTACCAAGTGACAACAAAGCTGAAGATAATCAGAAGTTTAACGCATTCTGAGCTTGAAACCAATGGTACTGATATGGTATTGATTTTCTGTACCGAATAATAAATTAATATTACGCTCTTACGGATTTCCGTGTTCGGACTGACTTACTATCTTGGCTATCATGCTCACAACGTTTCGGCCGTTCTGCCCTCCGGCCTTCATCAGGTGTTTTGTATCGAACTCGGGAACTGTCTCTCGAACCCAATCCCTTTATTGTAACGGGGGTACCACGCTCGGATTCCATTTTCTTTGGCTCTGGGACACGTTAATTCTCCGTTGCTTTCAGCTCTGTTGTGGCTACTACTGCTTATTGTTGTATTGCTGGTGTCGCTGTATGTTACTTTCACTGCCTTCGCCCAGGATTGACCTTAGCACCACCAGATAACTTGTAACTTTCGAACGGCTTAGATCTCACGGCCATGTGTCACCGAGTTCGATACTGAAATCCATAATGAAAACACCTCATCTCAGAGATACAGACAATTACTATTACGCTCTAAATTTGGATTTTCTCAATTAATTGAGCACTTTGCTGGGATTTTTCCTAACATCTTACAAAAGAAATTATACATATATATATATATAATCTTATTTTCTAACTTCCTATATATCCATCCATCTTTCTGTAATTATCTATTTCTTTCGTTCCTCAAAGTATAATTGACATGACACTGTCATTAAACTCTGTCCACGAAACCAGCTTACACGCAATCTCAGACCAACTTCGTCTCATTGACCATGATAACTGGTCGCCACCAAATAGGAAGCTCTACTGGCCGCTTGCATCGGCAGGCGTAATTGACCGGCGCGAGATGGTGTGTGGTGCAGGCTACGGGTAGGTTGTGGTCAAAAACGTAGGTAGCGACGGCGAGAGGGGTCGCCGTTCGTGGTGCGATAATCCGTCCAACACATTAATCTCTCTTTCATCATCCTATCTTAATACGTCATTAACCTAACGTAAACCTACAAGGAAAGATGATGTTTAATGCGAACGGATGCGCAGTAGACGCAGTTTTTAATCCACTGCGCAGCCTTGCCAAAACGATATCACAGACCTCTCTTTCCACCGATCTGTGGCACTCCTTTCCTCTCATTATTCTTCCATCTCTCTTTCTGTCATTTCCTCTCTGGTTATATCTAGTGTTATACTAAAGCGTAGTTAACTTTATTTTATAAAGCCATGTCGTATTGTTGCCACATTTGAACTGGTGCATCATTCACTAGTCTTTCCCTCTTAGACAAAGTCCAAAAAAAGAGTCCCAAATTAAATACGTCCCTCACTATCCACCAAGCTCCAGCCTCTGTCCCATCGCCGCAATGTTGCATCCTTGTGCCTGTTTTACAAGTACTTTAATAGAAATGTGCTCCGATGAACTTGCTGCTCTTGTCCCCGCTCGACGTAATTACCCTAGATCAACCCGACAATCAGCTAATTCCCATCTGCGAAAGTCCCCAGATGCCGAAAGCCTTCTACTCTAATAGCTTATTTCCTCGTGCTGCCAGCTTCTGGAACTCTCTCCTTGCTCCCTGTTTCCCCGACTGTACCGACATGCAGACATTTTTAACTAATGTAAACCGACATCTCGCTGCACAACTCTCAACTTTGGATATCTCCCAAAACTTACACCCTAATTCTCAGTAGCCCCTTACTTCTACAGTGGCGGCCTGCCTTGTTTGGGTTGAACTATGATACTAAAAAAAAGCCTTTTCATTATATATGTTAATCACACACGATACATGCAAAAACATTCCTCAGTTTCGGGAATTAGTTTTCTCTCTTCTCTTTTTGTAAAATCATAATATTTCCGGATAGCTTCGTAACATAATTGAGAAAAAGTCTTCATTTGTGTATTGTATACGCTTCGCTGTTCTCACGCAAACAGCAAATAGTCACCCATCTGGTACTGACCAGGCGCAACTCCGCTTAACTTTGGGGCTGTGTCAATGAGATTATTTTTTATATAATTCCATTGT
>OY744552.1:810000-822500 GCA_963556195.1 Sepiola atlantica | reverse complement strand
GGGGTGTGATTTTGCTGCTAGTCAGGTGGGTCGAAGGTATTTACGTTTTGAGGTTGAAGTACAGTAAGTTTACGAAGCAAATTTCAGTGGAAGTACTTGAAAAAATACATATATATGTTTATATGTGTGTTTGCGTGTGTGCGAAATTCTTAATAGAAAAAATAGAATAAGGTCTACATTAAAAAATAGATTCTAAGTAATTAAAATTGAACAGCAGTTATGTTAAACACCTACGCAATACGGGTCAGTCCTGCTCGTATATGCAGTTTCAAAATTAACAAAATGGGAGTGTTTGGTGCATTATTTTGACTAATATCCCAAGCAATGATTGTCCCACCCCACGCACAGAACCCCCACTTAGTCGTCTACGTAGAGTGTTTATATTTACATAGTAAATAGTTCTAGTAACTGGGTCAGAAATTCAACATCAGGAGATGGTAAAGAATATAGTTTTTAAAAAAGAGTAAGAGTGAAAAGCGCTCCCCGGGGTTATATAGGGTAGATACATTTTATGTCTATCTTAAGTTGTATAATTTTGGCTAGTCGGACTACATTTCTCATCTTGAGTGTTATCATCACCACGTTTCGTCCGCTGTAACCTTCCTCATTCTTAGAACTCGGGAATATTTCTGTCGAACATGGGAATCAGGACGGAATTTCGAACGGAACCCTTTATTTAATCCACACAGGTTACAATGCTATTGTTCCTTCAGTAATTCGCAATTATTCGTATCGCCCGCACCGAGGATTGACCCCTCAACCTCACTATCACTTAGAACGGGATTTGACTTAGTGCTATATCCACTGCGCCACGGGTCTTCTTGTAAGAATGTTGGGAGCATCAAAGCTATTCTTATTTTTATCTATGTGTAGTCTTCCTACTTATCACTATGTATCAGTACTTTTATTGCTATCTATTACTATATATATATATATATATATATATATATATATATATATATATATATATATATATATATATATATATATATATATATATATATATGGGAAATGAAAAAGGAAAAACCAAAAGATGTTTTTTATGTATTCTTCAACGTTTCGTCTTTATTGGTAAGACTTCCTCAGGATGATGGTTTTAAGAAAAATGTCATGCAAGTACATAGAAATATTGGGTTGGCATGATGGGTTAATGAGAAGAAGTAGTAGCCACTACAAGGACCAAGATCCGGGCTGAGAGAAGTCGACATAGTGCATCCATTGTATTAGTTTCTGTAGATGTAAATCCGTTGAAACTCAAGTGTTTATAAAAAGTGCTCAATAACAAGTAGAGCTGTTCTTAAGTATACATTTTTATTCATACAAACATTATTGGTTACATATGGTCTGAAGAGGTTGACTCTCTGTAGAAGAGTACAAACGAAACATGTATACACATATGTAACCAATAATGTCGCAATGAATTAAAAAATGATACTATATATATGTTTGAAAAAAGAGACACACGGAAAACAGGTTAGAATGCAGGAGAAAAACAAAAACAAGAGATTTGACCGGTTTCGTTCGTATTATCGAATGTCTTCAGAAAAAGTGAAGATTTGGAAGAAATTTTATTTTGAAGGCACACACATGGGAGAAGGAGAAGATTATCCGATTTGACCATATGAGAGGACATATATATATATATATATATATATATATATATATATATATATGTGTATTATAACCTTATCTATTATTTAAAATTAATTGTTCTCATATTGTAGTTAACTCTAGACTAGGTCTGCTAAGAGATACACCTGAAAAAGGGCAGAGGTTACAGCGGCCGAAACGTTGTGATGATAACACTCAAGATGAGAAATGTAGTCGGAATAACCAAAATTATACAAATTATCAACCTTCATCTAAAAAATTCAGAAATATACCATCTTAAGTTATTGTTTATCCTTAATTTAGACTGTCTGCATACACATACACACATGTAATATGTAATATTTTATATATTTATATATTAAAATCGATGTTTTTGTCCCATTATGCTATGACTAAAGTGATAATCATTGAACTTTTAAAATAGTCCTACATGTATATATAGAATTTGAATTACCTACTAGCCACCATCCTCGAGTTCCTTCGGACTCTCTGTACAAGGGTTTGTCAGGACGACCTGACATGAGGATAATTCACCCTACAAGTAAACCCTGAGCAAATATTCTAAAATAACATATGATTCGAAGCCCAAATGAGATCTCCTCGAAACGGCTATACACTGGCTTATACGAGGAATGGTGCACCTTCTTCAAGTAATTTTACGTCAAGTAACAGCACTTAGCTGGATACTCTACTAGACAAGGTGAATTCTTGTCCTGGAATCCGGTAAGACCAGAGACCACAAGAACGAAATGCTATAACATAGTTAACTGATCAATTAGTGTGAGGAAAATTAGTGTTCTTGACTCCGTTACAAATTTAACGTATGGTAGGTAAAAGAACACTTTTGTGGAATATTCAAATATCTATGTACCTCACATAGAGATCAAGTGTTAGCCCCAGGAATGGGCTCCTTTATTTCTGAGAACTTCGACTGAAGTAAAATATTAAGTGTTAGCCGCATGAAAAGCTTCCTTGATTTCTGAGTGCTTCGATTAAAGTAAAATAAAACAAAAGGAATATATATATATATATATATATATATATATATATATATATATATATATATATATATATATATATATATATATATATATATATTATTTATATATAATTTTAGTCTGAATATCCTCTACGGGGATGAAACGCGCAAACCTCTGTGTAGTTTAATTGCCATAAATATATGATCATAACTTACTACCTAGCTCTACTCACGTGTAGAGAACTGTATAAGCGAAATACTGAAAATCAATACATTGAATATTATATCTCCTTATAACATTTTAGGTGGATACATGAAATTATATATATATATATATATATATATATATATATATATATATATATATAATGCATATAAAACTCTGCCTTGTTTTGTAACTTCGTTTATAGCTAAAGTCAGCCATTTATAGCGACAGCTTACAGAACGAAAAAGAGATAAAAAATGAGTATATGTATACATTTGTATGTACAGAATTAACTCCTAACCTCATTAAGCGATCATTATTAATTTTTTTAAACACAGCTACATATCGTAAGGTTGGGTAATATGAGCTATATTTTGTTTAATTAAGTTATATTAAAAGACGGCAAAGAATGGGTGAAAGACCTTCGTAAAAATGTTAAATACCTCCGATGTTGGTGAAATTTTAACAGTAGGTATTAGACATTAATTAATTAATATCTCCCCAAATTGCAGTATATTTGGACTATTTGAAAGTTTATTTAGAGATCTTTATAAAGACGCCACTTCTCATTTGAAAATTTAAATATGTCAGATTTGTATTAAATCTAATCCATAGTAATGAGTCACCAATTAAGAAATATTCCTTGAACGAACGAAGATATGACCTTCCCCTCCTATTTAAAATGTCGGAGGATTTATACATCACAGACTACATTAATTAGGAAGCCTCTAAGAAGGTTCCCCTACTACTGCGAAAACTAGACACCACGGAGCACACCAACTGTATTAACTATATCTTACCACGTAACACAAGTGAACTGTAATTTACTGAAGCGGTTTAACTTCTTACAGAACTATTTTGTCCTAAAATTTAACTCTTTTATAAAGGATTGAGTGCATTAATTTGACCAGACAGGATAGTGAAGATTACATACATTCGGGTCGGTCGTGACCGTTGAGAGGATTTTAAACTGTCAGAATTGAGTGCGAACAACTTCAAGTGTCTGATATTTGTTATGGGGCTTATTTCAGCTAAATACATTGGAATTAGACGCAGAGTTCTGAATAAATTTGAAAATGAGCCAAACCTTACTCTCCAACAAATCGCGGGAGACTGTCATAGATTCGTAAGCGTACACCAAAATTTAAAGAACATCGAGGAATCACCTATTAGAAAGATACGCCAGAACGAACAACAATCTGATTTTCCTTCTAAATCAAACCAATCCAAGATTACACTATATTCGTGTCGGTACTGTCAAACTTTTATTTAATTATTTAAAAAAATACAAAATTCATTAAAAAATGTCCGGATTGAAGTTTTATTCTTCAAGGCAAGAATGAGCAGTGAATGAAGTTTTCATTTTTTCAAAGTACGAAGTGTGTTCAAAAAGTACTCAGATTGGAATTAGTTTATGAAAATAGAATTTGAAAATGACATTCGTCACTTATAATTAGACGTGTTTGAAAAGTAACAGCAAACAATTGAGTGTGCCGAGGCTAAATATGGATCCATGAAACACTAAAAGTGGAGGAGGGGAAGAAGAAGGAGGAGGAGCTACAGCAGAAACTAGAAATTACCGCAGTTACCCGCCCTTCTTCTTCTTGTTCTTCGCTGTTGCCAATAGAGGGCATCTATATCGGAAATAAATCTGTCAAACAGGATCAGCTGATACCGACAAATGTGAAATGATATGAATATATGGATTTAGTAAATGAAAATAAGTTGACTTTAAATTATACCGGTGCAAACAGATATTGTTTTTACAATTACAGAAGCGAAATATGAATGAATCATCTATTCATCGTCAAAATATGATACGTGAAGAAAAAATTCCTGACTAGAGCTGTATGTATGAACATTGAAGAAAGACTTTGTTTTCTCCGACACACTAGATGGGATCTTAAAATATCAAGAATGAAGACGGATTTACCAAACAGATACCAGGTTCAAATGGAAAATGAATTGTCGCGATTTACTTCCAATACGACAACAATTCAGACATAAAGTCGGTTTTAATGTAACGAAAATCACAAATGGTCAAAATGGGTTAAGAACAAAGTGGAAAATTGTCTTAGACTTGAAAGAGTTTATCTTCTTGTGACTAGCATAAAACATGCATTACACTCTGATCCTCGCTTGCCGATTATAAAGTTAATCAGAGGTCGAAGGTTCAATCCTCAGTCTGGGCGATACAAAGAATACAATTACGAATTACTTAATACTTATACCCGATCATGGCCGACGGAACGAGAACAAACACCCCATGATGATTAAAACATTCACTACAATCTGATCCTCGCTCGAGGGCAGTTAAACGTCTACAAAACGGGTTGTGTTCAAGGACCTATTGGCGATGGAATTCCTTTTCTGCTCCCTGTTTCCCAGAGTGTATGAAGATGCAGAAATGTAAATGTAATGTAGACCATATCTTGCTTTCCAACACTCGACCCAGGTTGCCCCGCCTATAAATCTGGCTCCTATCACAGTAACCCTTAACTTTCTATGAATTGATTTGGAATTGATTAGACAATTTTCTTCAAATGACATTTAGTTCTAAGCCGATTTTTAAGTTCAACATTCCCGAGAAGAAAATTACAGATTTCTTATGACTTCTACCCGGTCATGGCCGACGGAACGAGAACAAACTACCCCTTTTGGGTACAGAAAAATTAGTACAACATTAGTACTGTCAGTTTCAAGCTCAGAAGGACTTAACCATCCGGTACAGAGCCAACTTCAGAGCTAGCTTCTGAGCCGGATGGTTAAGTCCTTCTGAGCTTGAAACCGACGGTACTAATGTTTTACTAATTTTTCTGTACCAAAAAAAAAAAAAAATATTACGCTCTTAATTTTGCTTCTCAATTAATCGAGAGCACTCTGCTGGGATTGTCTCACCATATTACAGATAAAGTTATCTCTTTCTCCTTCCTCTCTCACTCTCTCTCTCTCTCTCTCTCTCTCTCTCTCTCTCTCTCTATATATATATATATATATATATATATATATATATATATATATATATATTAAGATAGATAAATAGATATGCGTGTGTGTATTTGTGTTAGTGTGTTTTGCATATTTATATGCTTATGGTGCATGTTACGTATCCACTCTAAATGGTATTTATTTATTTCCCGCGCTATGTTTTGCTTTATCAGCTAGAACTACTTACACTTGTCTCATATTTCCAATTCCACACTCGATTGACACGGGTTCAATCCCCAGGCGCGCCGCGTCTGTGACCCCATTCCGTGTACTTATATAGTTTCATATTTACACAAGACGGACCGTTTAATAAACACAGCCCGTAAGAGAGCAATTTTACTCTTGATGGGGTAGTATTGCCCCATGCTGAGAACTATGGAGATACTGTTGATATCACCGAGCGGCCATTTTTTTTACTCCATTTTTAATTATCATTTTTATTGCCCGAACCAACGATGTGTTTTTGTTTTTGTTTTTATTAGCTTTTGTCTGTCTGTGTGTTTCTTGCTCTATTTGTTAGTTAACCGATTTTCTCAAGAACTATGTTAATTAACTTGGTTAAATGGAAACATTCTACTTGGTGACGGCTGCCGGTTTTTAAATCGGAACTTGACAAGCGGTGTTCATCCAAATACAGTCTCTCATAATTTACCATAGCTAATATATTGGCGGATTAATTTATTCCACTAGTTTGTAAACATTTCGTTAAGACAATTAACTATTTATTTTTACAACTAAACCTATTCGTAATTAAAAAATACATGTTGCAATCTTTTAGGTGTTTAAGGTTCAATCCTCTGTACAGACGATACTAAAATACAATCTCTAATAATTTTAGACTCATAATTTTCTTCCGCTTATATTTTAGCAGATTTTTTAATTTCACTAGTTTGTACACATTTTGTTAATCGAATCAACCATTTTCTTTTAACCACTAACCTTATTTTTAATTAAAAAGTTATATGTTGCAGTCTTCTGGTGGTTGATGGTTCAATCCTCAGTACAGGCGATACTAAAAATACAATTACTAGTTATTCAGACTTTTATTCGGCCATGGCTGACGGAACGAGAGCAAGCCGAGTTCGATATAAATATTCTCGAGTTCTAAATAAAAACGCACATGAAGAAGGACGGAGATTACATCGGCCGAAACGTTGTGAGACTGACATCTAAGAGGTAAACAATAGTCGGAATAATTCAAATAATAGAATGAAGTCGTGAGTTCGATCCCCGGAAAAATAAAGAGCAGCGACATAAAATTATCGGACTAGTGTCCTGGTTTACATACAGCGAGATTGTGAGAAACACTTTACACTCAGCGAGTGGAAAGAAAGCTGTGATGTAAGATTCGCTTTCAATAATAACGCGAACATGTCAGATCTGATTGTCTAGTTATGATGCTGTTAGTGTGTCATTGCAATGTTGTGCAAGCTGAATTTTACTATACAAAGTGATTGGAAAGTAATTACCTTTACTTGTAAGTTATACTTGTAAGTTATTACTGAAATATAATTCTTACAAGAAATGAATGTGAGGAACAAGAGTTATAAATTATGCATTATTTTTTCCACGAGCGATTTTTTTGACAATGGCAAAATGCTTTTTTCAATCCTCTCATAGTATTCATCCCATTTATCTATCAATCTATTCATCTTGTTAACCTCAATCTTCGAGTGTTATTTTTAACCTTAAAAAGTGTTACTCATAAGTAAAAAAAAAAGAAAGAAAAAGTTCTTTGAGAAATCTGTTGATGCGGTTTCCAGCCAGCTTTAGAAACTGATGGAGATCGTTAGCACACATATCGAATTTTGAATATAACTCCATGCTATATACTTCCATATCATATTTATTTTTTGTAAAAATTAAATTTCAGTAATAAATTACGAACACTTGATAATAGGGAGTTACTTTACAATCATCCTGTACTTTATCAATTCACCAATTATCTTGAAGCTAGCATCGATCACATAACCACGAAAGTGTACATTTTATCAGCGATGGTTATTCTTCTCGAAGGGTCGACAACCATTACATTGAATGTGTTTACATATTAGTAAAGCAATATAAGAAAAATCTAATTGACCAGCAAAGAAATGTAAGGATATGTTAAGTCATCATATGAAACATCAGCAAATAATATGAGCAAAATAATGTGAGAAAATAATGTGAGCAAAATATAATTGATTATAGGAACACATCAGCAAACGGATATAAGCAAATTCAATTTCATCAAAACCTTATGAGCAAATTCTGATTCATCATATTGAATCATCAGAAAAATGAAACAGCAAATTCTAATTGGAACCAATTCGCAAAGTTTAATAATTCTCTATCTCTTTCTCTCTCTCTCTCTCTCTCTCTCTCTCTCTCTCTCTCTCTCTATTCCTACCTAGAAAAAGTCTTACTCGTTTTCAGCTCTTGAAACAACCTTGAAAACAATGAGAAGCTCATACCTAAATAGATTTGGGAGGGTCCTACTGACCACTGTACTTAACATGTTATTTTTCAGCAATCTCTGTTGTCCTTTATCCCTCCAAACCGATGAATTTGATGAACAAACTTCAAACTATTGCGGATGATGTTAAGGACGTTTAATCCATACAGTGAATGTGGTATTTTATCGATTAAAACTTGTTAAGAGAATGTCTAAGAGGACGACAGCTGACCCCAATCTCACCCCACCCAATTTTGGCCTTGTGCCACATCTTATTTTATAAAGAAAAGTTGCTTACTGTGAATTTTTTTGTAAAATTTTAAAGATAAATGAGAACTGGGTTCGAGCCTATACATTCGCTGGCAACCACCGCTCCTGCACTGATGAGAGTAGAAACTCGAAAGTCGTATGTAGGTATAAAACAGTTTAATATTTAATAATATATATATATATATATATATATATATATATATATATATATATATATATATATATATAAATATATATAAATATATATATATATATATATATGTGCATATATATATATATGCATATATATATATATATATATATATATATATATATATATATATATATATATATATATATATATATATATAAATATAATTCCAAGCTAATTTCTGGTGGCCAACTGGTAAATTTCTTGACTGCGAATCAGTGGCGATTTGAGGTCGGAGTTCGCGCTCGTCGACCGTCGGGAATCAGCTTCCTGGACTGAAGATTGCGTAAGCATGAAACATCGATGTCTGTAGGTAATAAATAATTAATATTTATTTATAATTATTACATATATATATATATATATATATATATATATATATATATATATATATATATATATATATATATGTATTTATATGTATATATATATATTTATATTAGGTTCTCATTCTTAGTAGTTTAAGTTTCGTTAGAACATGTTGAATTACTAACAGGTATAGTATACTTACATTCCCGTTAAATCATACATCAAGTTATCTCTTAAGAAAGAAAGTTAAAAATTGTTTAACTTGTCTTCATTGTGGGGAACTTTGCAAACCGAAGATTATAAGGCACTTGATGTTTTTCTATTTCCATAAAAACAAAAATGTCTTGCAAACAGTAAAAAAAAAAGGATTATGCAGTGTACGGTGAAGATGCTTCAGTTGATAGGACTGTATGGAAGTGGTTCGCAAAGTTTAAAGCTGGAAATGATACAACGCGAGATCAAGCCGAAAGGCTTGATATATCAAAATCCATCATTCATCGACATTTTTGGTCTGTAATCACAGTAAAGTGATTGCCAAGTAGGAAAAATTTAATGACGATAACGATGATGACGATCACGATGCTGATGATGATCATCATCACGATAACGATGACGATGACGATGACAATGACGATGACAACACTGATGAAAATGATGATGATGATGATGATGATGATGATGATGACACTGATGATGACGATGACGACGACGATGATAACGATGACGATGACGATGACGATGACAATGACGATGATGATGATGATGATGATGATGATGATGATGATGATGATGATGATGATGATGATGATGATGATGATGATGATGATGATGATGATGATGTAGACAATGCCTCAAGTGCACGATTAAGATTGTATTTTTATCAATAGCAAGTATGGCACATAAATGATATAAGTTGAAGAGTTGTGTGGAAATTACTCTCGATGTTTCGTGAATTGGTCCATGAGGCCTATATAAAAACTATTTTTTTTTGTAGATACGACTCTCGACAGGCGGGCAGGCAGTTCGGCAAACAGTTTAGTATGCAAATAAACCAACGATTCTTTTGCCAATCGTTGATTAAGAATGACAAACTCCGCAAAATATCAATACTTGGGGAAAACTAATTTCCTGGAATTCCTTTTCGGAAAAAAAATCAGGTTTTAGTGGTGTCGGCGTTGAAACAGGTACTCGTAGATGGAGAAAAAAAGAATCACGTTTTAGTGGTGTCGGCGTTTAAACAGGTACTCGTAATTGGAGAAAAAAGAATCACGTTTTAGTGGTGTCGGCGTTGAAACAGGTACTCGTAGATGGAGAAAAAAGAATCACGTTTTAGTGGTGTCGGCGTTGAAACAGGTACTCGTAGATGGAGAACAAAAAATCACGTTTTAGTTGTGTCGGCGTTGAAACAGGTACTCGTAATTGGAGAAAAAAGAATCACGTTTTAGTGGTGTCGGCGTTTAAACAGGTACTCGTAATTGGAGAAAAAGAATCACGTTTTAGTGGTGTCGGCGTTTAAACAGGTACTCGTAATTGGAGAAAAATTAATCGTTTTAGTGGTGTTGGCGTTGAAACAGGTACTCGTAGATTGAGAAAAAAAGAATCACGTTTTAGTGGTGTCGGCGTTGAAACAGGTACTCGTAGATGGAGAAAAAAAAGAATCGTAGCAAAATAGAACTGATTTTATTAAGATGTGTCTACTCCATTCGTGCGTTTACCACTTGAAAAGCTATTTCAAAAATAAATGTGACAAACCAACGAACAACCTTTTCAAAATTAATACTGAGCGATCGACGCAAATATTATTTCATAATAAATCTTGACAGACTAACGAAAATTCTATTTCAAACATAAATAAGACAGACCAATGAACAACCTTTTCAAAATTAATAGTGAGCGATCGACGCAAATATTATTTTATAATAAATATTGACAGACTAACGAAAATGCTATTTCAAACATAAATAAGACAGACCAACGAACAACCTTTTCAAAATTAATAGTGAGCGATCGACGCAAATATTATTTCATAATAAATCTTGACAGACTAATGAAAATTCTATTTCAAACATAAATGTGATAGACAGATAAACACCATCTTAAAATTAAGTCTGACTAATATACGCACACACTATTTAAAATTAAGCTTGACAGACCGACGAAAATGTTATTATCCTAAACCACGTGTGACAGACCAACGGCTTACTTTTTAAAATTAACCGTGACTGATCGAAGCAAATTTCATTATTAAGCTTGATTGACCGACGAAAATGCTATTATTCCAGAGTGGCCTATGGTTTTGATTTTTATATCAAGGAAAATCTAACGTCTCACAAGATACAATCAAATAAAAGTACGTGAACGTTCACAACATATCTCGTTTCTCCCACGTAAAATCACAGAAATCCTTCGTGACTGGGGCAGTCATTCCACGATCATCTCCAGGGGTGAATTCTCGTTGGAATTAAAGTTGGACCCAACAACGCAATGAAAAGAGGAGTTCGAAAAAAGGGTATTTTATTGTTCGTCTCCTCTGCCATCGACGGGTGTGCGTTCCGGCTACGGATATTTGGAGCTATTGGCCTCTTAAATTACCATTGATGTTTTCTACTTGTGTTGTTTGCCTCACAAACTTGCAAACGACTGCGTACAACTACCTTTTCAGCCATGTGACGTCACGTCCGCTTCCGGCGACCAGGTTTAGGTGACATTTGAGTGCATACTCGCTAAGCTCATGACCTTGATATTCTTTGTTAACATTGATAACTGGTGACACATTTCTCAAAAAAAGTGTGACATACTAATGAACCTTCTTTTTAAAAAAAAATCGTTACCAAGCGATGGAAATACTGTTTAAAAATGTAGCTTCAGAGACAATACAGTCCCACTCCTCATATGACATCGAGAGTGACCTTGAAAAAAGTTCGATGAAGGTCGAAATTTTGAGGAAATTTCAATTTCCTATTTTTCTACCTTTGACTTATGCATCTGGTGCTCTTTGATGACAGTAACGACTATGCCAAATTTCAGCCTGACCAGATAAATAGTGTTTGAATTGCATAACTCTGGGAATACTTCATACAATATGTAGAAGTAAGAAACAGGTAACAATCCTGTTCTTGACCTGAGATCAAAGTGTAGTATCTGTTCTGATGGATTATACACCCCTTAGAACGGTATCGTCTTGGCCTTCGGGCCTTGATTCCGCCGGTCTTAGGGTTCGTCCTGTGCAGTTCTAGGAGGTCCACCCTCCCAGACTTTGCCTTCTCACCCTTTGAGAAGGGGTTAGTTTATTGCTAATCGCCTGAGGCGCCCCTACCAGGGAATGCCGACGTGGCTGCCCAGGCAATTTTTAATGGTCAAAGTGCTCTTCCTCTAGGGTGCTGACTTATCAAATCCCACTTTCCGACCTTGTGTCACATCTTACCGCTGTGGGAGGTAGATAAATAAAACCTGAGATCAAAGTGTAGTATATGTTCCGCTGGATGATACACCCCTTAGAACGGTATCGTCTTGG
>OY744552.1:707500-805000 GCA_963556195.1 Sepiola atlantica | reverse complement strand
ATATATATATATATAGAGAGAGAGAGAGAGAGAGAGAAAGAGAGAGAGAGAGATAAAGAGAAAGAGGGAGAAAGAGGGAGAAAGAGGTGTGTGTATGTGTGTGTGTGTGTGCACAACTACCTGTTGAAGAGACTGTGGAATGTAGGACCGCGTGGCATGTTGGGAATGAACAAATATCTGAGAGAAATCCTGCAATTTTGGGATGGGGATGAGAGCCAAGGGTGATAGGTAGCTCCAAGCGTATTTAGCATTCCTTCCAGTGTATATGTCTGTTGAAAAAAACATCACACGCACAAACGAGAGAGCAACAATAAAGTACAAAGGCGAGACATATGTATATATATATATATATATATATATATATATATATATATATATATATATAAATACATACATATATATATATATATAAATACATACATATATATATATATGTAAATATATATATATATATACATATGGTACATGTATTATATTAGTTTTTGTAGATGTTAATCTATTAAAACTCTAGTGTTTATAAAAAGTGCTCAATGACAAGTAGATCTGTTCTTTTGTATAATTGTTTTATTTATACAAACATTGTTGGTTACATATGTGCATACATGTTTCTGTTGTATTTTTCATAAAAAAGTCAACTTCTTCAGACCAAAACGAGGAATTGAAACCTTCTTGGTTTGAAGAGGTTGACTCTTTATGAAGAATGCAACCGAAACATGTATGCACATATGTAACCACCAATGTGTGTAAAAATAAAAGTGTATACTATAAATATATATATATATTTATATATATATATATATATATATATATATATATAGAGAGAGAGAGAGAGATAGAGATAGAGAGAGAAAGAGAGAGAGAAAGAAAGAGTAAGAGAGGTTGATTAATAGAGAGAAGTGGATTGAGAGAGAAAGGGGAGAGAGAGGGATAGTGAGATGAAGAGAGATAGAAATATGGGAAGTGTAAGAAATAGAGGGATGGGGAAAGATGGCTTGATAGAGAGAGTGATGGATATAGAGAGATAAAAAGAGATAGTAAGAGAAAAATAGAGAGTAAGAGAAATGGAGAGAAAGAGAAATGGAGAGAAAGAGAGAGGTTAGAGAAAGAAATATTGAAAGAAAGAAATGTAGAGAAATGAAAAAGAATTAAACATTGAATGAAGACACAAAAGCAATATAGATAGGTAGGCAGGCAGGTAGGTAGGTAGGTATGTAGGTAGGTAGGTAGGTAGACATATATATAGATAGGTAGGTAAGTAGGTAGGTAGGTAGGTAAGTGTATATACATATATATGTATATATATATATACATATATATATATATATATATATATATATATAGATTGATAGATAGAGCGAGATAAAGAGAAAGAGAAATATATATATATATATATATATATATATATATATATAGAGAGAGAGAGAGAGAGAGAGAGAGAGAGAGAGAGGAATAGAGAGAGTGATATAGAGTGTGAGAGAGAAAGAGAGAGTAAGAAAGAGAGAGTGAGAAAAAATACAGGAAGAAAGAGAGAGAGAGAGAAAGAGAAAAAATAGAGAGAAATAGATAAATATATATATAGAGAGAAAGATGAATAGAGAGAGAGAGATAAAGAGAGGGAGTAAAACAGAGGGAGAATGAGAAAAAAGAGAAAGAAATAGATAAATATTTCTCTCTCTTTCTCTCTCTCTCTCTCTATATATATATATATATATATAGAGAGAGATTAATAGAGAGATAGAGAGAAGAGAGAGAGAGAGAGAGAAAGAGAAGGAGACAAGAAAAAAGTCAAATGCTAGCTACAGAATGAAAAGAGAACAAAAATAAAAAAAGAATGAAACTGCAAATAAAAGAACGAACCTAAAAAGGAAAAAAAAACAATAAAAAGTAAGAACGTGGTTAGGATTAGCGTGTAGTATCTGTATTGTCATCTCTCAGAAGAGGACATAGCAATTTGATTCAGTCTAGAATCTAGATTAAGGTAATCTTTATTTTTGTCTTAATCAATTGTCCCCCAGTTTCTTTTTTTGTGTTCTTTCATTTTGTTATTTGTCCTCTTTTAAAATGTTTACTGCCTTTCTTTAACGTCCCATTTGACATACATCTAAAAGAGAAAGCGATCATGAAAAATAAAAAAAGGGAGAATGAAAAAAAAGGAATAAAAGGGCGGGAAATATCTATCTGAAACAAAGAAAAAAAGAAAATGCAATTACGGAAGTGGTAAATTTATAAAAACTGAAATCACAGATTTACTTTGTGTAAGAATTTCGTTTCGTTTCGTTTTTGTGCTTAATGCTTCTTGTTTCGTTTCGTTATATTTTTATATTCGTGAATATTACGTTACGAGTGTACACTCTCCGTAGGTAAAGTAAAATTGGGTGCTTCTACAGATGAGGGTACATATGAAAAACGCAGTTACCCCGGGAAGAATCACAGTTCCAATTAAATTAACCAGGACTTATTGGTGCTTTGTAACATTAGGATACGAGCTAACATTCACCCCGTCGTTAGGGTTAGGGTATGGTCAAAGTTAGTGTGGGTCTTAATGTAAAAAAGTACCTTATTATCATTATTATTATTATTATTATTATTATTATTATTATTATTATTATTATTATTATTATTATTATTGCTTTTTTACATTAGACCCCGAGCTAA
Source organism: Sepiola atlantica (assembly GCA_963556195.1). Lineage (NCBI taxonomy): Eukaryota > Metazoa > Mollusca > Cephalopoda > Sepiida > Sepiolidae > Sepiola > Sepiola atlantica. Next base: position 802,345 of record OY744552.1, on the reverse strand, counting down.
CTTTGACCCCGTCGTTAGGGTAAGGGTTAGGGTTACGATTTAAGGTAAAGGTTTAGGGTTAGTGTCAAAGTGTAAGATAATGAAGAGTGGCAAAAATAAATCGTGGACAAGTCCGTTATGGGGTGGACGTCGAGAAAGAAAGAAACCGACTTGATAACTGTTAAAAAGGAGAAGGTTCCGCAGTGCGAGCGATACTTGAAAGGCGGCGGTGATCGGCGTATCGAAGTACCGGAAGAATGGGAGTTTACCGATGTTTATGGCACCAATGAAGCTTTATTGGCTATGGTACCCAATACCGTCTTGCTGTTAGGCTTTCGTGTCCGCTGACTAAAAATGGCACTCATAAGCAAGTTGGTACCGTGAAAGAATCCCCTGACTTGTATTTCATCAAACAGACAATTAGATGCGATTGTGGAACAATTGCTTCAGTTCATGCTCGGATAGACAATGCAGAGCAAATTGCTTTCCAATCGGAGTTATATATGAACGAGTTTCTAGCGAAAACCAAGTCTGTGACCTCAAGAAAGATACTTTCCTGAGACAAAAGTATGTCAAAAGATGTTCATATGTATGTGCGTAGCCGGCATAAACCATCCGGTGATGGGAAATAAAGAAAACCAAAGTTTTTCCATATACGTTCTGTTCTTTGTCATTCTTGTTGGATCTTACCGGCTACCCCGAAAGAACGGGTAATGCAACAAAAGTTAGCGCGGTTCCTAATGTAAAAAATATATCTTATTATTATTTACTCACTAAGAGTTATCACACTGGTCATCGTCAGTGATCGTCCACTGCCAACAACCTGTTGTATTCCCTGGAGTCTGAGTGACAACAAGTCTCCTCAGACTTCCAGTATGCTCCACCTCTTTTCGTTCATCGCCGCTGATGACCTTGCGGTGTCGCAACAGCCACTTACCACCGATTTCCCGCTGATAAGGGCCATTGCTCCTCTCTGGGCCCGAGTGGCAACAAGCCTCCCCAAGGTCCCAGAGCTGTCCGCGCTCTTCCAGTGGAGGTCTGGTTTGCGCTTCCCTCCTCGACCCTCTGTCTATAATTTTTGTGGTGTCAGCCTATGCTTGCGCCTCTCTCGTGCGGTTGTATTTCCCCCGGTTCTGTTTTCTTGTGCTTCCATGTGTTTGTTCTCTATTCGTTGCTTATGTGGGTTGGTTTAAAAATATGGAACGCTTCACGAATTTGCGTGTCATCCTTACGCAGGGGCCATGCTAATCTTCTCTGTATCGTTCCAATTTTAGTATATGTACTGCCGAAGCGAGTACAAATTATTATTATTATTATTATTATTATTATTATTATTATTATTATTATTATTATTATTATTATTATTTCTGTTGTTGTTGTCTTTGTTGTCGTTGTTTTTAGCAAGGATGACTTCTTCATCGAGTTCACGAAGATCGCGCCATAGGATCGTGTGGTCTGCATGAAATATTCCTCGTTGGTCGCAGCTATTTGTTAACCTATTACACGCCGAAATTGAGAAGCGATTGCATGCGAAGTCGGGGAAGGTTAGGCGATAAACGCATAAAGGAATGGGGCAGATCCTGATTCCAACTCCTCCGAAAATGTCACCAGAGCCCTGTTGCCGGGTTGCTCTGACAGCTGTTCCTACTACAGTTGAGGAAGGGAATTGTTGTTGTTGTTGTTGTTGTTGTTGTTTTTTACATAGGAACGTTGAATTGTGCAATTCCGATTCCCGGCTATATCTCCATTTTTGGTCGTATATGGAGCTTTCGACGATAGCACTTCCCGATTTTTGAAGAATCTTTTTTGTTTGTATTTCATATTTATTTATTTATTTATATAGTTTTTTTGCATGGAACATTTTCTGAGTTCACCTCATCGCACTCCGGCCGACAAAATGAAGACTCGTCAAATTAAGACAGGTGTGCTAATTACTTTAATTGGGTTAATAAATTCCTAACAATTTTATGTGAGAACAAACGGTCATCTCCGATTCATTTTCATGTTAATCTTCTTCTTTGTACTACTACTACTACTACTACTACTACTGCTGCTGCTATTCCTCCTCCTGCTGCTACTTAATACTTCTCCCTCTACTACTACTACTACTACTACTACTACTACTACTACTACTACTACCACTAATAATAATCCTTATTCTTCTAATATTACTACTGCTAATAATAATGATAATCCTTATTCTTCTAATACTACTACTGCTAATAATAATGATAATCCCTATTCTTCTAATACTACTACTGCTAATAATAATAATAATCCTTATTCTTCTAATACTACTACTGCTAATAATAATGATAATCCCCCCTTCTACTACTACTACTACTAATAATAACAATATTTATAATACTACCTTCTTCTGCTACTACTACTACTACTACTATTAATAATAATAATAAGCCGTATCTCCTCCACTACTACTACTGCTAATAATACTAATATTTCTTTCTTCTACTACTACTCCATCAATTTGCTGTTCTGATACCTCATTGTAATACAGCTTTCTATTCCAGTAGCTTCTTTCTAGAAGGCTTGCGAAACTCTCTTCCTGTTGACTGTTTTCCTCCTACCTATAATCTTGGTCTCTTCAAGACTAAGGTCATCTCCTCTCTTTGCGATAATCATATTTTGTTCTTGTTAGCTCCTTACATCAAGTGGCTTTGTGCCATGTCTGGAGCGATTTCCATTAAAAAAATCACCGTACGACAACTACTTACATTCATTTTCTTGGTATTTGACCGTTTCTTTATTTACTCTAAAGAGTCTATATTTTGTCTGTGTGCTCAAATAAACACGTCTTGCACAGTTCCCAATTAACAAACTTATCCTATTCTATCATGTGTACTCTTGTAATCCCTCTACGATAACAAGCTACATTTCTTTTTTTATTATTTGGCCGTTTCTTTATTTTCGTCTAAAGAGTCTATATTTGCAATCATCTTTGGTTTTTACTTTCTATAACTTGCTGTTCCATGAAAAAGCTGCATGAAATTCTTCTATTCAATTCGCCTTTTCAACTACTTCGCTTCGTTCTATTAACTGCAACGCTGTCTTTGTATTGACTATTCAATATAGTTCCAACCTCTTGGGCAAAGTTTGCACGAGTTCCGTTTAATGATTTCTTTCTTGAATCGTACGTTCGTCTGCTCATCTCACCTGTCCTCAAACCCTATTTTCTCTTGTGGATATGTCCAGTCTCTCAACGAGGAGAGAAATAGCTAGCTTCTATATGGAGTAGGTTTATTTCCGAATGAGAAATTTAGATGAAAACTGTCAACTTGTAATATGGCAATGTAAGAAAGAGTTGTCTGTGCGGCAGTTACTCAGATATAGCAGCAATGCTATATTTATAAGAGAGGGTTGCATAAGGAGTCAGGTACTTTCTGTGATTGGTTCGCCGCCATTTTTTTTTTATCAGTGTTACTTAAATCGTCTATCCACAGTTCCCAGGGGAGCCACTTCTTTACCCTACTTGTACTTGTTTCGGCTTGCACCTTCCAAGTTGAGCCGGCCTTTTGAGTCGCACCGTCACGGATGAATACTGCCCATTGCGTCCGGTTGAGCGTCAAGTCAACAGATAAGCAGAGCCACTCCTTCTTCCATCGATATACACTGTAGACAAGAGAACGAATGAGGGGAGTGAGATAGACCTTGGTTGTGTCTAACCAAGTCTTCACCCGTTCACCATGGCGGTGGCGCCAATATTTGACCCAGGAGCCAATGCTGTCATCCATTCGCGGTGCAACACTCAACCTATTGAAGGGGTTATGAAACGAACCAAAGAGGGAAGTGAGATCGGCCTTGACTCTGAAACTTCTTTGTCTTTCTCTCTCATCAAATCTTTCTTGGGGTTCATACATTAGATCCATTGCTCTTTCTGCTTCTCGTAAAGTCAGTTCTCTCTATCGCTCCAAACACTTTCTCACACATGAGGCTATTCTCTATCTCTACAAATCCACAATCATACCATGTATGGAGTACTGTTGTCAAATTTGGGCTAGTGAATCTCCGTCTTATTTGAGGGGTCTTGATAAGATGCAGAAACGTTTTCAGCTATCCACCAGCCTTTTGGCTAAGATCAAAGTGTAGTATCTGTTCCGATGGATACTGCACCCCATACTGGTGTTGTCTTGGCCTTCGGGTCTTGATTTACGCCGGTCAATGGGTCTGTCCTGTGCACTTCTGAAAGGTCCACCTTCCCAGGCTTTGCCTCCCCTCTTTTAGGAGGAGTAAGTTTATTGCTTACTGTCTGAGGCGCCTCTACCGGGGAATGCCGACGGGGCAGCCAAGGCAATTTTTAAACTCCACTTTCCCGACCCGACCTTGGGTCACATCTTACTTGTGGGAGTAAGATAAAACTGGCCTTGTGCCTAACTCCTGGAGAGGAGTAAATAAATATCCACCAGATTGCAGCGCCAATGCTGAAGGGTTTCGGGATTGAGAACATTCCTGGGCATAGTTGCGTCAGGACGTCTGCAAACGTTCCCGAACCATCGCAATCGATTTCGTTTAAAAAAAATCCTTCAAAAGGTTGAATGTTGCACCGCGAATGGATGACAGCATTGGGAACTCGGTCCCACCTAATAATGTGTATTCTTTTAATCTCTTTTAATCCCGAGTTCCATTTAATAATTTGTCTGTTGAAATGTACACTCGGCTCATCTTGTTACGATTTCACTTACTGGTTCGTGTATATACCATTGTACACGATGTTTGTCATCGGGGATACATGTTTTTGCTTCGTTGTCGATACAATCACTCCGACGCCGATGTTTAATTTTTAAGAAAACTTTATTACAAAGAGAAGAACAGTCATAGAATAAAATCAGAGAAACGAGTTATTTGTATGAGGGGAGAGAGAAAGACAGACGGATAGATAGACAGATAGATCGTCCCTTTTACACATAGTTACATTGTACGGGATCCCTTTCTCGTTGAGGACAACGTCCGAGACACGTCTTCCCTCCTTGAAAGCATTGTTGAAGTAAATACTAAAAATTGATACATAATTTTTTTTATCTTATAACATTTTATGTGGATACATCAAATAGTAATAGTAATAGTTATATATATATATATATATATATATATATATATATATATATATATATTGGTACAGAAAAATGTGTACAACATTCGTACTGTCGGTTTCAAGCACGGAATGACTTAGCCATCCGGCTCTCTTCAGCTTCTGCTGTCATCTGTTGTCAACAGAAGCTGAAGAGAGCCGGATGGCTAAGTCCTTCTGTGCTTGAAACCGACGGTACGAATGTCGTATTAATTTTTCTGTACCAAAATAAATAAATATTACGCTCTTAATTTTAAATTTTTAACTTTAATTCTTAATTACTCAGGCACTCTGCTGGGATTTTTCCTGCTATATTACAAAAAAGTTATATATATATATATATATATATATATATATATATATATATATATATATATATATATATATATATGTGTGTGTGTATGTGTATATCGTCATTGTGAACCCAGGTTGTTTTCGTATGCTTATAAACCCACTCGGACGCCAAGGTGTATTTAAAAGAAATACAGCATCAGAAAAACATAAGAGAGACAAGTTACTTGTATACGCGTGACAGACAGACAGACATATAGATGGACGGATAGTTACACCTAAACACGTTTATTTCTACTTGAAGACCCGTCAGTCAAAGAGAAAGAAAATCCCCGACCGGAAGTGACGTGGTGTCGTTGACTTCCGTTCTGAGGACCATCATCTTTTTGGGTGTCACTCCAACTTTTTCAAATAAAACACAAACCTCGTTATGTTACCCTAGTTGCACGTTTTAATAACTGATTGAAACAACGACTAGTAATACCGATTCATGTGAAACAACTGAGTCTTATCATGGCTGATTAACGTCCATTCAAGGCTCAAGTTGGAAGCCGGATACGAATTGTAAATCTGCCGTTTCATCCGGTTATTAAGCTGTAGATATATTACTTTTTTTGTGTTTTATTTACAACTCGAAACTTAATTACCTATGTTGCAAATATGTTCGTGCTAAGGCGTAACATCCGGTGGGTCTTCCATATTCTTTAGGTCAAGGGGACCGGTGGGTGTGGCCGTGTATCAACCCCCATTCTTTCTAATCAACCACCGCCCGTTCTATTAAGTGACTCAACACGCTGGATGGATTCACATGACTGTCATGTGACTGTCATGAGGGTATCGGGCATGTGACGCGTCAATGTCGAATAGGGTGTGTGCTGAAGTGGGTGGATGAGGGAGGAGTAGAGGGGGGTAAAGGCGATACGCTCCAACTATTACAAGTCCCGGGAGCCGCCCTTTGAGAAGTACTCCCCCCCCCTATCTCATTTTCTCTTTTTTTTCTGCCAGATACTCCACTCTATTTTGCCGTAAAACGTCTTCATTCGCCAGACATGGAGAAAAGCAGGTCTTACAGCACGAGAGAAAACAAAAACAAAACAAAAAACTTTTAGAGAGTTAAAAACATGATGCAAGCACTTGCTTAATTTGAAAATGAAACGACAGGAAAGAAATATAGAAAAAGGAAGAAAGACAGAACAATCGAAAAGAGAAAAGGAAATAGAGACTGTAGAACAAGAGAAGAGAGACGGGAAGAAGAAGAGGGATGAAGAAAAAAAGAAGTAGAAGAAATAGAAGCAGGAAAAGTAGAAGAAGAGGAAGAAGAGGAAAAAAATAAATAGAAAAAAAGGAGGAGAAATAATGAGAAGCCAATGAGAGAAGAGGAAGCTGAAAAAGAAAAGATGAAGACCAAAGAAGAAGAAAATGAAAACGAAGAAGAATAAGAAGAAATAAAAGGGAAGAAGAAAGAGAAGAAGAAGTAGGAGAAATAAGAAACAGAAGGAGGAGAAGAAGAAGAAGAAAGGGTGAAGAGGGAGAGAGAGAAGAGGAGAAGAATAAGACAAATACGTCGAAAAAAGAAGAAAAAGAATAAGACGACAACAAAAAAAGAACAACAAAAAGAAGAAAAAAAGGTAGATGTAGTAAAAAAAGAAGCAGAAGAAGAAGAAGAAGAAGAAGAAGAAGAAGTAGTAGAAGAAGAAGAAGAAGAAGAAGAAGACAAAAACGGCGAGGGAAAAGAGAAAGAGAAAATGGGGAAGAAAAAGAAGTAGACAACGAAGAAGAAAAAAAAACAGAAACTATAAAAATATGATGACGAGAAGTAGAAAAAGAAGAAGAAGAAGAAGAAGAAGAAGAAGAAGGAGAAAGAAAGAAAACTGAGTACCAAACAATTTTGTGCCGAGGTAAAAATCTAAAAGTCAACTAACCGCAACTAGAACTCTGAAATGAATCTCACACAAACACCCACGCAACATAACTGTCACTATTCGAACGGCCGGCTGCTCTCCTCTGAAAGTATCTTTTTCAGCTTCTTCGTAGTTATTTTAACTTTAGAAAGTACGTAATTATATTAATTGTTTCCGAAATCAAAAAGTGATGATGGAATTTTTTTTCATTATCTTTTCACTTACTACATAATAACGTTGCTTTTGTCCGCAATTAATTGCGTGTGTCTCTGTATAAACTATTATAAAAAGGTATACGCAATCAATTGTCGACACCGATAAAGATATTATGTAATAAGAAAAAGTAAAAAAAAAGAAAGTTGTTAGTTATTAAAATGCACTAATATTTAAAGCAACTATATTTATTGGTGTACCCATCCTAAAATGTGACATATTTTTTTCAATGATGAAGCCTTATTTTTATAGCACGTGCTCTTCAAAACAGGACTTTCGCGACAGAGAGATATGGTTTATTTCTGGCAAAAATTCATGATTCTCTCCCTTGGAAACTGAATTCTCTCTGTAAACTAAGTATATCGTAAAAATGGCCATTGGAATGAATCAATATAATATATAGGGTCTGAATAATGTAATACAACTTAATTGAGCTTTCAATTGTAAAATTTTCGGATATTATACAGAGTATGTAAATTGAAAATGTACATTACTTAAAGAAATCTCCAAGTACAACTCTGAATTGATGTTTTAAGATAGTTGACCTCTGAAGGTCGAACGTGAGTTCAGTTTTTCTTTCTTGAATGTTTGTCTATCATTTCACAATACGTTGTATCATTTTTTAAAGTTAAGAACTGTTTATGTACTTTTTCCGATGAGTTTCTGGTGAACAGATCCAATATTGGCATACTAATGTTCTTTGGTTTATATTAATCGAATCAATTCGTAAAATATTTTGCACTGAAATGTAGCTGTTTTGAAAATGTTTTGTAAGAAAAATAAAATAATCTTGGCTTTTGGAATATCGATGAACTTTGCTTACCTATACACACACACACACACATATATATATATATATATATATATATATATATATATATATATATATATATATATAAATATTTATTATTATTTGTCGCTCCTCGAAAAAGTACAGCACTGTAAGTGTAGTATTAACACAGCATGACGTCACTAGCTTTAAATGCATCGTTCCTTTCATTAAAAAAAAGTAGAACGTTCTCAGACGTGTTAAGCCGCCGATAACGTGTTAAAATTATCGCAGTTCGTTCGCTATTCAAAATTGGCCGAGTTGTTTAGGCGTGGTATTTGAGTTGCAAAATACTCATGATCCGGGGTTTCGAATCGCATGACCGGTAGTGAATAGTCATATCTCTATGCTGCTTAGTCCCGATTATTAAGGACGAAACGTATACGTACATAGATAATAAACAATAAAAAATAGTTATTATTATATATATATATATATATATATATATATATATATATATATATATATATGTATATATATATATATTATGTTATGAAAATATATTTCGGGCAATTAAGCTACACAGAGGTTACCGCGTTCTATCCCCATAGAGTATCGTCAGGCTAAAATGACGATTACCTAGGGGGATGAAACGCGGTAACCTCCGTGTAGCTTTATTGCCATAATATATTTCATAACTTATTACCTAGCTCTACTCACGTATTGAGCATAAAAGATTATATCTCCTTATAACATTTTATGTGGATACATGCAATAATGATAGTAATAATAATAATAATAATAAAAATAATAATAATAGTAATAATAACAATAATATATATATATATATATATATATATATATATATATACAACTATGTTTCTATATCCGGAAGTTAACCATCTCCCTCATAACGAAAGTTAGTAAAGTTATATTTTATATCTCTACACATTACCGGTTACCGAGAGAACACTATTCAATTCTAATTATTGCCTACGCTAAGTGTAAACCATTACTTCTTCCACTATAGATCTCAACCCACGATGTAACTGTGTGGACGTCTATCTTTCGGGTTCTCTAACTTCATAAAATATAATGTTTCACATAAATAATTGTGAAGAACATTTTGTGAGATTTAGACAGAACACTTCGCCAATAATTGCAAGAAACCGGACTTGAATCGAGCGGCTCAGGTGATGTTGCGAGTCATGCTGAAGGCAAGGAATAAGATTGCGTACGCAATTCTTATGCAGATTGTTCTGAGAATGAAGTGATATATCAGAAATTCAGGATATTTATGCATGTCTAAATTAAGAACTATTCATCAGGAAGTGCGTGATGTATTCTTCCTTTTAATTCAATGCAATTAATTAGGTACATAATTTCCTTTAACAGCACATTATAGGCGAGCAATGTTACCCAGAGTTGCTCTTGTGTAAAGACACCAGGGTAAAACCGGGTAGAAACAGCTTATAATATGATGAACACTTTATGGTTTAGTGTGTCTGCCTGTCTGTCCTTCAGTCAACATTTTTTTTAAACGGATATCTTAACTTCTTTCAGAAAGACTTCTATTTTTTGTAAGTGGCACCGAGCAACACCGGGTAGCCTTTCTAGTATTATATAAAAATAATTCCTCTACCTGTATACGAATCGGATACGGCCCAAGAAAGAGTATTACTGCCACACCTGGGGAGGTGTCGCTAGGAGCAGTCTCTCCTGACTTGGCAGAATACAACATCGACTTCGAAGTCTAGTCGAGATATTACCTCTTCTCTATTTTTTTACTCTTATTTACCCAAAACCAGGCATATTGCCACTTGGACGGGAGAGGCTACTATTAGGGGCCATGCCTACAGGGACTCACTAAGTAGGGAGTTGAGCAGCGAGAATTTAAATTTCTGAATGTTAGTACAGTCAGAGAAGCAGGAAACAGGGATAGAATTCGAAAGTTTAGCAGTCCGAGGGAAGAAACTATTAAGGTAGAAAGCTTTCCAGTATCTGGAGACCACTACAGTGAAGGGGGTGGATTTTGCTGCTTGTCGGGTAAGTCGGGGATATTTACGTCGAGGGGCCATAAGTGCCACGAGTTCGTCAGAGCACATTCCATTTAAGTACTTGTAAAACAAGCCCAGGGGATGCAACATTGCGGCGATGTGACAGGGGTTAGAGCTTTGTTTACAATGCGGGACCTATTAAATTAGATACCCTTTTTTGGGGACCCTGTCTAATAGAGACTAGTAGAAGATACCTAGCCTAGATGTGCAACAATACTCCATGCATGGGCGAATGGTCGCTTTGTAGAGATATAGGACACTGGCAGGTGTGAGAAGTTTTCTAGGTAGAGGTAGCCCACTTTCTTTGCGGCAGTCTTAGCAATGTCTTCTCTGCATTTGTTCCAATTCAAGTTACCTGCGAATGCAAGGCCGAGGAGTTTGAATGATTAAATATCAGGCAGAGTGTTATTAGCCATGAGAATTGGTGGTTTAGAATGTTTCTAGTAATTGTTAAAGGAAAGAAGCTTCGTGTGACTAGCATTAAATGTCACCTTCTATTTTTGTAGTGGAATGAAGACGCAGATAACTTATTTTACCAATACATAAATAAAGAAAATGTCATATTCATTCATTTAATAGCCAGATAGTCCAAACATGGTGTACTGTTGCTACCTCTGGGGAGGTGCCGGCCACTACGAGCACTCTCCCCTGCGTTGACAGACTACACAATTAACTTTGTAGTCTAATGGAGGGGGGGAAGAGAGAAAGATAGGACAATTAGAGAGTGGAAAATATCAAATGTTTAATAGAAACATTCTACACTTGTTAACTTCTTCTATTTTCTTTTTATGAACCCGGGCAACGCCAGGTAGCTTTTCTAGTATTATATAAAAAAATAATTCCTCTACCTGCATACGAATCGGATGGGAAGGTACCGCTCGAAACAATCTCTCCTGGTTTGATAGAGTACAAAATCGACTTCGCAGACTAGTAAGGATATTCCTTCTTCTCTTACGTACAGATAAATAAAAACAATGAACCTTTCAGCAGTGGATGGATCGGCAGAGATGAACACCATTCCAAAAAGGAGACTTCTAGAGGTGTTTCCGGCAGTGGATGTATCGGTGGGCTAAGTGTTTGCAAGCACAAGGGGGGGGGCTACTTTGAAAGGGATTACGGTCCCAACCCCGTCACGTATTTGAAATATTTTTTCTGGTCTAAGGTTGGATACTTTTTAGACAGGCTTCGTAAATAATGGCCTTTAAAATTCCCTCCTTGCTCCCTGTTTCCTCGACTGTACCAACATGCAGCAATGTAAATGTAATGTGAACAAATATCTCGCTTTACAACTCTCCACCTAGGATGCCCCCTATAAATCTGGTCCTTATCACAGCAGCCTCTAACGTCTCAGTTAATAAAAGCCAAAAGAAATATGACACACACTAATTACGTTTTAATTTGAAACTTTTAAAGCAAATTGCTATGTATTCAAACAATTTTCATCGGGAATAAGTTCCTTCTATCCTTTCAAAATGTAAACATTCTATAAAAGTATGGATAAAACAATTGCATGGAAAATCATGATTTTAGTGGCCATCGTCAGTGCATGCTTGTTTAAAATACGCCAGTTTAATGAACCAAAGGTGGAGTAGGTTGCTTTGATACTGTTCTCCACATCCTTCTTACATGAAAGAGTAGATGTTAAGATTCTCCCTGAGTATGAAAACTGATCCACGTCCTCTAGTGGTTGGTCATTTACAATGGTGTTAGTATTTGATGCAGAAGACCAGGTAGATGTTGAACGAGTATCTTAATCTTGCCTGTATTCCCTTTCATCCCAAAACGTTCGTAAGCTGTATTGTATGTTGTTGTATGTTGTTGTTGTATGTATGTTGTATGTATGTTGTATGTATGTTGTATTGTATGTTGTTGTATGTTGTATGTATGTTGTATGTATGTTGTTGTATGTTGTATGTATGTTGTTGTATGTTGTATTGTATGTTGTATGTATATTGTTGTATGTTGTATTGTATGTTGTATGTATGTTGTATGTATGTTGTATGTATGTTGTATTTATGTTGTATGTATGTTGTTGTATGTTGTATGTATGTTGTATGTATGTAGTTGTATGTTGTATGTATGTTGTATGTATGTTGTTGTATGTTGTATGTATGTTGTTGTATGTTGTATTGTATGTTGTATGTATGTTGTTGTATGTTGTATTGTATGTTGTATGTATGTTGTATGTATGTTGTTGTATGTTGTATGTATGTTGTTGTATGTTGTATTGTATGTTGTATGTATGTTGTTGTATGTTGTATTGTATGTTGTATGTATGTTGTTGTATGTTGTATGTATGTTGTTGTATGTTGTATGCATGTTGTATGTATGTTGTATGTATGTTGTATTGTATGCTGTTGTATGTTGTATGTGTTCACTAACGGCTGGAGGTTCTCTGTAGTCTGCCCTGTTAATAACTAAACAACGATACTAAAAAGAAAAATCTATTCTCAAGGACGGATTATGTTATTAGCATGATCTTTACACGATATATACTGCCTGAAAACAAGAAGAGGGGGCTCCAAGCTGGGCTTAAATAGGTACCTTAGTCATTCAATATACATTCTCTTTAAAAAACGAGGAGCCTCCGATGCATACAATATGCGGATATAAATAAACTGCACCGATTTCACCCATATTCTGGAGAAGTCTATGAAATAAAGTGACATGAATGTGTTTCATAGACAAACCCCAATAACATCCTTACCTGCGCAACATAGGTGAGGCCTTACACAAACAGGTAAGCACTTACCTGAGAACAATGCAACCTTTATGCAAAAGAATGCAGTAACAACAGCCACCAATCAAAGAATTTACCAACAATGACATAATGAAAAGCATTTTTATTAACATGCTAAGCCCATTTACAAATAAACAAAGAAGTTTCTGAAAATTCGTTCATTCAATCGACATTATATTTCGGAATTTTTTAGATGAGGATTGACAAATTGTATTATTTATGTGGTTCTCATCTTATAAGTTTTTTAAAAAAATTTATTTTTATTTATTTTTTAATCTCCCTCCCACAACGGTAAGATGTGACACAAGGTCGGAAAAATGGTATTGAAAAGCCAGCGTCCTAGAAGTTAGGCACTCTGGCCTACAAAAGGTGCCTGGGCATTCCCCGGTAGGGCCCCCCTCAGGCGATTTAAATAAACTAACTCCTTCTCAAAGGGTGAAAAGGCAAAGCCTGTAAGGGTAGCCCCTTTAGAACTGCGCAGGGCAAACCCTAACACCAGCGGGATCAAATCCCAAAGGCAAAAATGGTACCGGTCTAAGAGTGTTGCATCCGTCAGAACAGATACTAGACTTGGATACTTTGATTTCTGCCAAAAGGTTGAGATATTCTCACAACGGTTCGGTCGAAATTCTTTAAGGCGTTTGTAAAACAATTCATGAAACAATTCGAATCTTTCATAGAAGTGGCAACTCTAACCGAACTAAGCCCAAGCAACTTGAACATCAAACATATATGTAAGATGAACAGAACATAGATTAAAGCACTTTTTTTACACGTGGTGATATTTGCACCACTCGATGTAGTTCTAAACCACACCCAGGATATATAGTTCTCTAAATAATCCAATATAGCACAATCATGATCCATTCTATAGGAAACAGTTTTATGTTTCGGATTTTTTTTAGATCAAGATTGATAATTTGTATTATTTCGATTATTCGGACTACTGTTCTCATTTTAGATGTTATTCTCATTGTGAACGTGTGTCTATGTGCGTTTATTGTCAAACCGCGACACTTGTCGCAGTATCAATTATCTGGTCTCAGTCAGTGTTGCGACAGAAGAATTATCCGACCCAAAAAACAGTGAGTCTTCCCTCTTTGTCACAAACATTGCCCATGAAATGTGAAGCTTAAAGGACAAGTAAAAAGGGAAATCGTTTGGAGGTAACAAAGATACACGTTTACTTATCTTGAACAATAGACTTGCAAATGAAAATTGTAAACCCGACCAAATCAAAGCACAATTCCAACACAACAAAATCAATGAGCGCAGACCCTAAGGTCCATCTCTCTGTGAGAGACACACATACACACTTCAATTGGCTGTGAGATTCCTAGAAAATCAATTAACTGCCTTACCTAGCCTATCTGCTGGAATATATATATATAAATATATATATATATATATATATATATATATATATATATATATATATATATATATATATATATATATACGAGAAAGGAAGGATGAGAGTAATCCGACATAATGGGAAATGAAAAAGGAAAAATCAAAAGATATTTTTCATATATTCATCAACGTTTCGTCTTTATTGTAAGACTTCCTCAGGATAATAATTTGCATGACATTTTTCTTTAAATTATCATCCTGAGGAAGTCTTACCATAAAGACGAAACGTTGATGAATATATAAAAAATATCTCTTGGTTTTGCCTTTTTCATTTCTCATATATATATATATATATATATATATATATATATATATATATATATATATATATATATATATATATAATGAACTTTTTATGTAATTGTTTTTTTATTGGTGATGATAGCGTTTGTTACTTTGCTTGCTATTATTTCGATTGTTCACTTCCTAAGTGATACAGATTAATGCAGTAGATTGCAGTACTAGTCGTCTTTAACTTTATAGGGGTGTATTTTTCGTTTATGTATATATATATATATATATATATATATATATATATATATATATATATTTATATATATTTAATCAATTTCATACGCACATAAAACTAATTCATTGACACGTGTTTCTGGCTCACATCTGTCATATATATAAAAGGGTTCGATATCATATAGGATTGAGCTATATCAACAATAAATGATAATAAATATACTTAGTCTCAACGCGATATTAAAGTGCCAAAACTAACGCCATTTTATTATATTTCAATATCTTTTTATCTTATAATCTATAACCTCGCCGGAGAAGAGTAATATAGCTAGTATGCCAATACTGGTTGATTCCAACAAAGTTTTTGTTTCCCGACATGTTAACAGATGTTGAACTCATCAGACGCTGAATTAGTCCCATTGCGGGTGAATCTTCGCAAATGGCGTCGTAATTAGGATTGAGCATGCCCAGACGAGCAATTGCGGAGGGGAAAGGTTTTTAGACCGGAAGTTGAACCTATTTTTCGAATAATAAATTGCGATCTTATTTATGGGTTGTTCAATGTTTGTTTCGGAACTTTGTTGATAAGATTGTTTGGTTTTATTTAATTCAGAACTGTTTGTCTCATTTAAGCTATTTATTCGTAAACTCAGCCACACATCGTTATAAGATCGGTCGGTCCGTCACGATTAATTTGAATTATATCAGTGAGGAGGAGGAAGAGAAAGAGGAGAAAGAGGAGGCCATTGAAAAGGGGAGTAGAAGTGAAGGATATGGAATTAGGATTGCTTATTGGATGTGACGACGCGTCTCTAATCGAGGCTCTGTCCGCCCAGATTTCAATCAGGGTTAAATTTGAACTATACTTTCTACTGTTCAGCATGTCTGTCAGGATTAAGCTTAAACCCCTTTTATTTATAAATACGCGAACTCGGTCACTTAAAAAAAGTATTTTTTTTACTATCGGGTGCATCACTTAGCAAGGCTGAGAGCCATTTGACGAAATAAGATTAATTAGAAGGGAATAAATACTAACTGAAAACTCAAGGACACTATGGAAGTACTAACATGCATCAATGGTATTAACTGCGTTTGATAAAATTTAAGGCGGTCTATGACAATAATTTGTTAACATTGGTTGTAAAAAGTAGCAAGTTTTTTTTTTATGGAAATGGCTCCAGACAAGGCATGAAGCCACTTGATGTAAGGAGCTTAAAAATACTACTTCAAGGTAAAAAAACTAGCCAACGATAAGCTTTAGATGGATAGATTCCGATCCAGAAAACAGCAATTATTGGCCAAGTTTCTGCCGGACTGATTGTCGAGAACGAATCCTCGACTGGTATCACCTTAGCTTTCTTAAGTTTAAGTTTACACATTTACTGATTTTTTTAATTATCGCTTATGTTTGAATTCATGTTTTGAAACATGACGTAAATCATAAATATAGCGTCAGGCAGAATTTCAACAAAAAAAGCTTCTTTACAAGAGCTCTTCACCTGTTGAACACATTATTGCGGGACGGCTTTCCTTTAGAATACAACTTGGTTTTCCGAAAATCTAATGTACATACATTTTTTTTCATATACCGCCCCATAAGTAATAAAGTGTCGTGATCAATTTTTGTTATGGATATCCCTCCGGGCAAGGCATCAAACCACTTGATGTAAGGAGCTAAAAAATACTACTTGTAAGATAAAAAAATAGCCAACGATAAGTGTTAGATGGACAGTTTCCGATCAAGAAAACAGAAATTATTTCCCCTTTGTCAGAAAAAGCGCTCATGAAATGTGAGGGCTAAAGAACAAAATAAAGGAAGCGAGAGTTACGAGGCTGCCGAAAGTAAACCCGTAACTCTTGCTTCCCTTATTTTGTTCATTAGTCATCACATTCAATGAGCGATGTTTCTGACAAAGGGAGAAGAATTGCTTTTTATCTGAGTCGGAATCTATCCATCTAAAGCTTATCGCTATTTTTTAACCTTGAAGTAGTATGTTTTAGCTACTTACCTTCAAGTGGCTTCATGCCTTATTTGGAGCGATTTCTATTAAAAAACGAAAAACAAAAAAAAAACTTGATACTTTTTACAACCAATGTTAACAAATTCTTATAATCTGCATGGAAGTAGTCCCGCGATAATGCGTTTCGAACGCGAAAAGCTCTTTGCAAATTAGTTTTGCCATTGAAAACCACATCTTCTGCTAGATAGATGCAGAGGAAAAAAAAGATGTTGTCATTGTCATAGAAAACGAGATCTTGCCGTGGATGTCCTACAAGGATGAACAAAAGACTAGGGTTCGATTAATAAATTACAATGAAAACACCTATAGAGAAGAGAGAGACTAACAACATCTATTTCATGTGAAAGGGGGGTAGGAAAGAGAAGAGATGACCCCCCCTTACTAAATTTCGAAGTCTATTTTATACTCTGTCACGGCAAGAAAGAATCATCTGTCCAGCAGATCTCCAGAAGTGGTTGCACTATTCGCTCTTGCTCTCATAGTATGTTTACTGTGTGTATATAATAGTGCTCGATAATAAATAGAGCTATATTTTAATACAAACATAGTTTGGCTACATATTTAAAACAGAAAGCCTTACGAACGGATGTGTTAGTCTGAAAATGTCATGCTTATTAAAGATACGACTGAAACATGTTCTGGATGTGTAGTCAGACTATGTTTATATAAATAATTGTTTTATTATAAGTAAATAGGCCCTCTCTCTCTCTCTTTCTCTCTCTCTCTCTCTCTCTCTCTATATATATATATATATATATATATATATATATATATATATATATAGTATCTACTCAGTAGCACTGAAGCACCCCACATATATTTTTGTTACGTTGATGACATATTTATTTTAGCTAAAAACATAAACGCAATACAAATTTTAAATCCATTTTCGAGAAAATAATCTGGACTTAATTTTGCGTTGAAAATTAGTAAAAATAATAAAATCTTACTCTGGGATGTTTTAATATCAAAATAAGACGTTCATAATGTCTTTGTGTAAACAATCTACTAACCAAAATCTATGTCACCTTAATTGTAACAGTCAATGTCAACTCACATATAAATTATCCGGCATGAGTTGAGTCGACACACATTAAGGCATGCATTTCCTAATAACAACAAAAAACTATTTGCTGGATCTAATATATAAAATGAAGTTGGCCAACGCTTTAAGGTTGGAAAAAAATAGTATGAATAGAAAAGTTTTTTTTTGTTATTTTTCAACCATGTTATTTGCAATAAAAACGTATTTCGCCATAATTTAAAAATTATACTATATTGTTATAAAATACACAGAGAATAATAGAACCCTGTATAAATCCAGAGTAATGTTACAGGTTCGTTCGGGCCTAAATGTCCGAGATTATCGGTGACCTTTAAATATATAACTTTCTTGAAGCACTCAAAGTTTTTCAAACTCATAGAACATTATTCGACTTCTTTGTTTAGATTGGTTAAACATATTAGATCATTTGAATTTGATACAACATTCTGCCTATAGTTCGAGGCATGTTTGATCTGTTCCAGGACTTAAATCTAAACATTTTCCCTTTAATATTTTTCAACGTTCTTAACTTTTGCATTTTCCAGATATTTACCAGTAATAATTAATTAATATTCAATTATTTTTGGTCAGACATTCTGACGATAAGGGTTTTATCTTTGAAAAGCCGTAGTTTAAATGTGTTTTTGTATTTGTATTCCTTGCTGAACACTCGATGAGTTAATAAAGTTGTAAACTATACACATATTATCAACTTCATCAATTCATTATCCATATATATACATATATATATATATATATATATATATATATATATATATATATATATATATATATATATATACATATATATATATATATATATATATATATATATATATATATATATATATATAGGCAGCATCTTTTCTTGAAGGCAAGTGTTGTTAAATATAACCGACAACTTATGTCTGGATATCTTTTCGTAGATCATTTCCATTGCCCGAATCAGAATCTTCATTTCGGAGAGGAATTGGCCGATGAATCTGCCAAAGTTTTCATTTGTGTCCCAATTACATTCAGGCCCATCCGGGTCCATCTTCAGGGGAATGAGGTGAATCAGGTTAAGACCATGTGTTTGTATTATAGATGGTTTGGGCGGGAATTATATAATAATTATATAACTATAGTTAGCATTATATTAAATTTAGTATATTATTGCTGGTATTAAAGTTAATGTTGTTAATAACGTTTTTTTCTGATGTATAGCTTCTAATATATGGAGTTTTTGTTAGTGCTATATTCGAAGAGTTTGGTATTTTCTACTAATAATTTTCGGATTTCCGAGCGGGGGAAGGAATGGTCGTTAATTAGGTGTTGGGCTATGGCGCTAGTATTCGACATATATATATATATATATATATATATATATATATATGTTGTGAAGTTGTCCCACAGTAAATAATAAATAAAGGAAGTCAAGTCGAGGGTTGGTTTAACAAGTGTATTAACAAAGTAAGAAGGTGACTAGGTCTTGGCTAGACAGTTACAAGACTGTGCTTTGTCTTCTGGTGACTCGCACTATTTATAGTGACAACCGGTGTAGTTTCTCCTGTGTAAGAACGGCCGGTGTAACAATATATATATATATATATATATATATATATATATATATATATATATATATATATATATGTATATATGTATATATATATATATATATATATATATATATATATATATATATATATATATTCTTACGATAACGATTAACCTGATGTTATAGACGAGAAGGTGCTTCTCTTTCCAGATGATGTAAAAGTTATTTCTTCACACAGTCACTACGAAATACGGCAAATATTACTGAATCACCTCTGGAAGTGAGCATTGAACTGGAGCCTGTAAACGCTTCAAAATTCACTTATTTCCGAATAGAAGCGTCTCCTGACGCTCCTTTCTCAATCGACTTACACAACTGCTGGGGATGGTTTCATCCACAAAGAAGTCGACTTTGATGAGAGACACCACCTTTAAACCATTTATTAAATGTATTGCCGATTTAAATAAAGCTCGAAACGTTCGGATCGTGCATCAATCTGTCCACCAACGTATTTCTCCAGCTGTGCTTGTCCCTTGTTCGACCTATATTGCTGTAGGCAATTCAGGCTTGCAGCCCGTACATAAAGTACACACGCCCAATAGAGCGTGGATTTGATACGTTTCGTCAGCTTCTTGATCAATCACAACATCATACGTTAGCCTGGCGAAGGTCGAACCCACTAACCCGATTCACTAGTTCATATCCTGGTCGAGTGTGAGGCCGTTTGTAAATTTTAAGACAAGTTACGTAAACTCGTTCACACATCGAACTAATTTTTGTCTATGTTAATGTTAGGGAGTCCAAGGGGATCCCAGATGTCTCTATTGGGCAGGGATTGAACGCCTTTAATTTGCGCATACCGTAGTTTATTCTTAGAGTTTAATATTGTAACAGCATCACCAACAAAGAGATACCCGTCCTCTCTCTGCTACAGACTATGTTCACTCTACTTCAACAATACCAACTCATCTGTCAGAGACATATCCACGAAATAACCGATGGAAAAATGTCGAAGCATGTGCAGTATAGTAAGGTTTTGAGTGTTGAGTGTAATAACTGAGAGGATATGGTAAACACCCGCCCTTGTTGAAGAATAATGAGAACACAGCCCTACAATTGTGAGTTATACGTTAGCCACAGCACGGTCGATGAAGTTTGACTATCAGTTCTTGCAGTTTTATCGTCAGCAAATAGCATCTCCCGAATATACTCACTGCACATGTTGCTCTTGAAACATTAAACAGTTAACGTTCCGACTATCTATAAAAACCGACACTTGCGGCTATTAAACGTTGGCGGTTATTATCGAAAAGACAGACTTTACAGAAATAAAAAAATCTGAAATAAAAAAAAGTGTTATAAAGTTAACACTGGGTAAGTTATGTAGAGAAGTTCATTCTAATGCGTTTGATATAAATTATGTGTTTTTGTTTGTTAACGAGTGTTAACTAGTTTGTACTTTTACCTTTTCGACGTCTTCGTTTCATTGATCAAATTCAGATTTCGGCATGACAGTGACGTATTGGCAAGTACCCAACCTGTACTATGACCATAGCGCGACTCGAGGATACAAGGAAGTCAAGGGGGGCATACCTTTTCCCAAGAACTTGGAACAGCCCGTTTCTGCTTACTATGTAAGACGCATTCGCAACCTTTAGGGGGGTAGAAATTTGACCTTGTGTTTACTTTTGAAAGCCTCGTTACTCTCGCTTCGCTTATTTTGTCCTTTAGTCCTCACATTACATGAGCGATTTTCCTGACAAACGGGGGGAAGTATTGCTGTTTTCTGGTTTAGAGTAAATCCATCTAACACTTATCGTTGGCTAGTTTTAGAGCTTGAAGTAGTATGTTTTTTAGTTCCTTACATCAAGTGGTTTCATGCATTGTCTGGAGTGACTACCATAAAATAAAGTCGATGTAAAGACGTTTGTTTTGCTCCTTTTACTAAGATTGTTGACTTTTCTGTGTTAATAGAATAACCCTATAGTGTTCCTAATTCAATCCTAAACAACGCCGGATCTTACTATTAGTATAAATATAAAAATATATTCTTGCGTGTGTGTATACTTCAATAGTATTGTTATTATTGTTATTATTACTGTCAAAGGCTTCGGCTGGCTTCGTGTTAAAATTATTTCCATATGCAATGTCATATGTCTCTTAAAAGAGATGGGGAAGGCGGTAAGGCGCGGGGGGGGGGGTGAATGCTGAATGGTGGAGGGGCATAATGGCCCGAATTACCGAAAAGAGGGGCCCGGCATTGGCAATGGGTGGGGGCGGGAAAACCAGGATCCCTGAGAGAGAAAGAGAGAGATGAAGAGAGATAGATAGAGAGAGAGGGAGAGAGAGAAAGGGGAAGTGAATTCGGATACTTCTGACCCCCACCCCATAAAAAGGACGGGGGAAACGATGCGGGGGATTTAACTTCACATTCCAATGTTATTCTCTGAATTGGTTTGTTTGTGTATGTGTACGCGTGGGGTCGCGTGTATGTATGTGTTCGGGCTTGTGCGTTTTGGGGGCAAGATGTATGATATTCACGCGCGCCCAGGGAGTCGCATTCCTCTGAGCGTATGCACACAGACAGGAATGGGGGACATTTTCTATGCGCCTACACGGGTGGAAAAATATACATTAAAGTAACTCAAATATAAGATTATATATATATATATATATATATATATATATATATATATATATATACTATTTGAGTTTCCTTATGTATGGAAAGTACAGCACACGTTTTTGTTTACATTTTCGATACCAGTTACCGAGAGAACTCTATTCTAATTTAATAGAGTAATGGTTTACGCTAAGTGGAAAACGTCGTTTCTTACGAGAGAGCTCGACCCTCAAGTGGGGAGCGAATGTGATTATCCGCAGCTAGCTATTTCGTCGTATCACTGACAAGACGGGGCGAGTGTTTTCACGCTGAGATTCGAAACCCTGTCGACGGATCAGTTGCAGCTGTAAAAAGTTGTCGAAAGGGCAATTGTTAGTATGATTCAGAGTTACCGGCTTTTTTTCTCTGTCAACGGATAATGATTAACCTCTCTTTGAGTAATTATTTTCCCAAAAAGTGTAATAATAATGATGATGATGATGATGCAGCAGCAGCATTGCTAGCGTCGTAATAAGGATTTAAACTTGAATTTAATTACTATTTTTCCGTTTAACCTTTTTATCTCTTCTTAAGTATAATCCTTTAACCCATTTTATCTCCCTAATTCTTTAGAAGACACATCATTACACCCCAAAACAGTAACGGCCAAATATACGATACTCATAATATTGGCTCACGGGATTTATACAGAAATATTTTTTATAGCAAATCTTACTTGATAAGGCAAGACCTCAACACTGTGAAGTCATGTGTGTGACCGTGTCCCATAATATATTTCGAGGAAGACCTATTTATCAAATTGTGGGGAAAGACCCACCATTTCTTGCATTGTGATAGCCTTCTATGTATGCATATTGAGTAAGTTGAGACAAACACATTTACATTATTTATTTCAGTTTCAAGAATTCAAACTCAACCACCATAAGGCGTACGATCATTTCTTAGACGAGTCAACATTTATTTGTAATTTCAATTAATCAAATGAAATAACTCTTTCCATGGTAACACGTACCCCCGAGAGGGGCGATGTTTACAAAAGCAAATTACGTAAATCAGATGGATAATTAACATCAGCAGTCTGTTTCTATTCGCTTATTTATAGAAAAGATGAATCGTTTCAAATTCAACTAAGCACATCAAGAATTATTGTCGATTTGGGATTTCTTCATATATAAATATATATATATATATATATATATGTATATATATATATATATATATATATATATATATATATTATATATAATATATATATATATATATATATATATATATATATATATATATATATATATATATATAAAAGTATCACAATTAAGATGATATAATTCTCGAAATAATAACAATTTCCGCAGAAAATAACTTTTACACATGTTTCTAGATGTACCGATGGTAATTAAGGTGATGGATGCTATACTTAACGTTTTAAATACGGAGATTCACGTTATAATTTTTTATTCTCTTAGCCAATCGTTGGGCTTCTAGGAAGTAAAATCAACCGAATTTTTATTTGTGAAAAGCCCAACTATTTGCTAAGAGAAGAACAAAGAATCTTATTGGTTAACTAGCTAGACTAAACAGCATGTATATAAAAAAAACGACAACACAAACTCCATGCATTTTAACCTGACGATGTCCTACGGGGATGAAACGCGGAAGCCTCTGTGTACCTTAATTGCCGTAAATATATTTTCATCACTTACTACCCAGCTCTACTTACCTACTGACCACTGTTGCAGTAAATACTAAAAATTGATACATAAAAGAGTATATCTCCTTATAACATTTTATGTGGATACATGAAATAATAATAATAATAATATATATATATATATATATATATATATATATATATATATATATATATATATATATATTGAGTGAGAGTTAGACATGCCATTCATTTGTTTATTTTATTAGCGATATTTGAATGCATTCACCATTTATATGGAAGAGCATTTTACCCATGTCGGAATATATCCATTCCACTAGGGAGGGGTACTCAGTGGACTTCAGTCTCTAGAGACCCTGTTTCGAATCTCTCTATGTTCAGCCACGCTAATGATTTGTAAGATATATTTCATAAAGGTTGATAAACTTCTGCAGGCGTACTAGGTGAATATGAAATAGTGTAGACTATACCCACAGCCCTTGGTAGAGTCAGGAAACTTCGATAAGACGCTAGATATGCAGAGTGACCAATTAACTTGACCAATGACGGACAGGACATTTTACGGAGGTTTATGGACGCATCGACTTATATAAATTAAATAAATTAAGCATGACGGACCGAAAAAATATGCTATTTCAAACTAAAATCTCTTTTTAAACATAAGCGTGCCAGACATAGAGAAATGCTATTTCAAACTCAAATCTCTTTTCAAACATAAGCGTGCCAGACATAGAGAAATGCTATTTCAAACTAAAATCTCTTTTTAAACATAAGCGTGCCAGACATAGAGAAATGCTATTTCAAACTAAAATCTCTTTTTAAACATAAGCGTGCCAGACATAGAGAAATGCTATTTCAAACTCAAATCTCTTTTCAAACATAAGCGTGCCAGACATAGAGAAATGCTATTTCAAACTAAAATCTCTTTTTAAACATAAGCGTGCCAGACATAGAGAAATGCTATTTCAAACTAAAATCTCTTTTCAAACATAAGCGTGCCAGACATAGAGAAATGCTATTTCAAACTAAAATCTCTTTTTAAACATAAGCGTGCCAGACATAGAGAAATGCTATTTCAAACTAAAATCTCTTTTCAAACATAAGCGTGCCAGACATAGAGAAATGCTATTTCAAACTAAAATCTCTTTTCAAACATAAGCGTGCCAGACATAGAGAAATGCTATTTCAAACTAAAATCTCTTTTCAAACATAAGCGTGCCAGACATAGAGAAATGCTATTTCAAACTAAAATCTCTTTTTAAACATAAGCGTGCCAGACATAGAGAATTGCTATTTCAAACTAAAAACTCTGTTCTAACATAAGCGTGCCAGACATAGAGAAATGCTATTTCAAACTAAAATCTCTTTTCAAACATAAGCATGCCAGACATAGAGAAATGCTATTTCAAAATCAAGTGTGAGAAAAAGACAGAGTTATTGTTTTCGATGAAACCATGGTCGACCAAAAAACGTAGCTTCTTACGGAGATAGTTGGCCGACTAGCGTAAGAATTTAGAACGGTCATTTTTCTTCGTTTATTTAGAGCGGCATGAAATGTCCGTTACAAAAGTTCACCGGGTTGAAAATAATAATTGATATTTCATTTCGTCCTGTGAACTTTACCGTTAATTGAATCGAATTAAAACTCCGTATAAACCGTGGATCGTTCCAAGACCGATATCTTTTTACAGGATACGAACAATTATATGCAACCAAAAATTCTTAAAATCTGTAGGCATGTTACTCATCTCCCTTTCTCTTTCTCTCTCTCTCTTCTTTCCCCCTTCTCTCTCTAACGACAGTTCGCATATATATATATTCATCGACAGACGAGTTATATCGCTGTATCACAGCTTCTCGGTGCGGCAAGACCAGCACACACTTCAAACCAAATGCTTTTTACATAAACATTGTCAGCCACTAGACAGTTCACCGTTTCTTTATTTACAAAGAGCTTTGCTTTACACTAATAGTAGTAGCTAGCGATATCACGAACGACACTGTTCGAAATAAGGACTGAGGGATGTTATAGTCATGAACATACACACTGTTTCGCTGTATCACAGTTCTTCAGGCCGTCTAGACTAGCACACATCACTAGCTAGTTGATACGCAGCGATTCTTATCATTTGACGACCGCACAGACGCCGTTGGTAAATTATTTTATTTACCTCTTCTCCAGGAGGTTAGACACATGGGTTTTGATGGAAGTGTTTCTGTGGAACGAGATGGATGCGAACCCGGCACACCTAGGTCCTCAGTCTGTTAACCTGTTAACCACTATGCAAAGTTATACTTCAATGCTTTTTATATAAACATTGCAACGCATATAGATATTCTTACATTTATTTATTTAGAAATAGCTTTGTACTAGGCATGATAGGAGCAATGATGATAGTTCCTAATGAGAGCAGAGGAGGCTTGTATACTTATCAACAGACATAATTTTTCGACGTATCACAGCTCTTCAATGCGGCAAGACTCGTACTCATCCTAAGTAAAAATAGTATCTACGACCATCTAGTTGATAGTGATTCTAACAATTTGGCCACCGGAGGCGCGCGTTTGCCTGTGATATTTTAATACTTTTTATATAACAATTGTCAGCCATTAGAAATAGCGCATATTTGTTTATTTGAATAAAGGTTTGCAGCAAGCTAAATAGTGGCATGCGATATTATTAACGATAGTGCTCAACTCGAGAAGTGGGGCCTTAAAATATCACACATACACCACCACCCCCACACACATATATATATATATATATATATATATATATATATAAATATATATATATATATATATATATAAATATATATATATATATATATATATATATATATATATATATATATATATATTGTTGAATATAAGAGACAACCCATGTCTAAGAAAAAAACATATACATAGGTTTGACTACCACGACTTTGTCGAGAAGATTGACAATGCATTTGTCTGATACTAGCGCCATAGCCCAACACTTAACAAACGACCACTCCTGCCCCCGATTGGAAATCCGAAAACTCTTAGTAGAAAATACCAAAATCTTAAAATATAGTACTAACAAACAAAAACTCCATATATTAGAAGCCCTATATATAAAAAAAACAAAAAAACTTAATTACTAGAATTAACTTTAATATCAGTAATAATATTCAAAAATGTCTATAGTTCTAAATATAGTTTTGTACTTATTACATAATTCCCGCCCAAACCTTCTATAATACTAATACATGGTATGCACCTGATTAACCTCATTTCCCTGAAGATGGACTCGGATGGGTCTGAAAGTACTAGGGAGACAAATCCAAACCATGGCAAATTCATCAGCCAATCCCCCTCCGAAACTAAGATCCTGATTCGGACTATTGAAAGGATCTACCAAAGGATATCTAGACATAAGTTATCTCTTATATTCAACAATACTGGCCTGCAAAAGAAGATGCTGCCTAGATATTAACACACACACACACACACACACACACATATATATATATATATATATATATATATATATATAATGTTGACAATATATGTATTAGCATATACTATCAGTGCCTTTTAATTAGCAGTCTCTTAAAAAGATTCTTTAAAAAATTTAAGCGATTTATTACGATATGATATAAATTATTATTTAGATGATATAAAGACAAATACTTTATATTAGATCCTACTGTGATAAAGCGATGCTCGATATTGTACATAGAGCATAATTATGACTTTCTGCCACTTTTTGAATCGTTCCTTGAGCAATTTTTGCTTTAAGCCTATCTTAAAACAAATTTGTTTCCTTTTGCAAATGTTTGAAGTAACACTTACCAATAATTATTAATTTTATTGTTTGTTTTCTTCTAAGGAGAAGAGTAATACTTTGAAAATCCATGGATTAAGTGTCAGTTTATAATACTCTTCCCTTGAACACCTGATAATTTAATAAAATTGTAATGCGAGAGAAATACGACTGGTATCTTGAATGTAAACACAAATACTGAGATTCTAAAGAGAGTTCTAATTTCTTAAAGGGAGAGAACCTTGCAACGCGTCTAAATTTTTTTCATCTTAAAGTTTAATATCTCTCGTAATGGCTAAACCTACGGAGCTTATCTCTATGACTTTTCACTTTAAAAGCATCAAATTACTTTTACCATCGACAATAGTGTGGTTTTTATGATAAATACTTATATTACAAAGTAGATTGTTTACTTTAATGAGAAAAAAAAACTTTAAAGATCGCCCGCATGAATTAACGGATACATCCTAGTTTTTGAAACAATTAGTTTAGGCTTTGGTTATATAATTTAGCAATTTAAGTATTTAAACCATAAAATGTTGCCATTTTATTTAATTAAGATTTGAACGAAAAACAATTAAATAAAATAAAACATTAAAAATATGCCATCGCCTACTCATTAAGATATCTGATATGTGGGTTCTTACATGATTAATTAAGCAGAGTGATACCATTTTGAAAAGATTGAAAGAACAGCTGCTTTTTTCTGTCAGAATGAGACAAACGAAAAAAGAACAAATATTAGTTTGCCGTGCTTTAACAACCGCCATTTTTATTGATCATCTCTCGGAAAATAAAACTATTTTTATACTCTACCCACAATGCTTCAAGCAAACTACCGGGAATTAATGTGATTCGGAAATGGGAACAAAAAGAAAAAAATGTTTTCTACGAATTGCCAGTCTTGATAATTTGCATTTTGTACAAAAATAAACCAAAAAGAATAAAATAGTGTTGTAGTTCGCTTGAAGCATTGTGGACAGTGTACAAAAGCAATGACAATGCAATTGAATCATTCAAGATCTCTAACTAACGTCTCAAAATCTATACAGGGTAGGTCGAATCCAAATCCACCATAACGTTGAGAAAGTTACCGTTCTTTTTTTCTTCGCAATCGTTTTCTCCAACTGAAACAATTTTCCCCGCATATCTTATTCGATGGTCTTAGTTTTTGATTTATTATTCTGACGTTTCCTTTTAGAGGGTCAGACGATAATGCCTTATGGAAAGTTTTAGTAATTTTCTTTTTATTTTCTACCCACTCGTTTCATTGATTAATATATATATATATATATATATATATATATATATATATATATATATATATATATATTATTTTTATTTATACAGACATGTACAACATCTGCGACAATGGCAGCTATTATAAACTGAGATCTCATTTGGAAAGATTCTTTCCAAAAATGATCTAGGGTTAAGATCGGATTCTAACTCTGCTTGATGAGATCTCAGTTTATAATAGCTGTTGATCGATAACATCGACATGCTAGTGTCGCAGATTTTGTACATATCTGTGTAAATACAAATAATCATATATAAAAGCTCTATTTGATATCGAGCACTTTTTATAAACCCGGTAGAAATTCTTTGGATTACTACCCTGTGGATATTTTACCTGGATTATTATTATATATATATATATATATATATATATATATATATATATATATATATATATATATATATATATATATATATATATATGTGTGTGTGTGGGGGGTGTATGTGTGTGTGTATGTGTGTCTTCATGTGTGCTGACTCCTATTAATAATAGGGTGTTTTTAAGAAATTACTTTTGTATAACGTTGAAATATTTTGGTTGATGCTACTTAGGAACAAGATAGATTTGTCCATACTTATTGATTAATACTGTGAAAATTTACTATGTTTATATAATTGTGCTCAATGAAAAGTAAACGATATATATATATATATATATATATATATATATATATATATATCATAATATCCCTCTCTATATAAATATATCGACATATATAGTCA
This sequence comes from Sepiola atlantica, assembly GCA_963556195.1. Taxonomy (NCBI): domain Eukaryota; kingdom Metazoa; phylum Mollusca; class Cephalopoda; order Sepiida; family Sepiolidae; genus Sepiola; species Sepiola atlantica. The sequence continues at coordinate 772,718 of OY744552.1, read as the reverse complement.
ATTAAATTAATGGTGCAAAAAAACAAAACAAGCATGTTTCAGTTGCTATGTAGAGTAAGAGTGGTAGAAACGTACACATAAGAGGATACAGTAGCCCAGCACTTGCTCAAATTCACATTTAATTGCTGCGTTGTAGGCGCATTTATTACCTCTCTTGGGAGACTATTCCAATGTGTAAGTATTCTGATTGAATACAATCGAAATAGTTTCTTATTTCTGTTGCAGGAGCGAATAATCGGTCCTGTGGTATATCGTTATGGATATTTGTTGGCCAATCACTGCGTAATCGTCGGCACTCAAGGAGGAAAAATATAAGCTTCTTGAATTGGCTTTCATAGACCCTAATGTAATCTTATGAAACTAATGAGCGGATAATTATGAATTTTGGAATATATATTCTAAAAAGTACGATGAGTAACATGGTCAGAGTTTCTCTTTGTAAAAGTTAACATTAAGAGGGTATATATATATATATAATATAATATATTATTTGGGAATATATAATTTACCTCCTATCCAGGAGGTTAGACACAAGGTCATGTGTGGGTTTTAATAAAAGTGTTTCTGTGAAATGTACTGGACTTGAACCCGGCACATCTAAGTCCTCAGACCGCCTCGTTAACCACTTATCCACCATGATTATATATGATTGGCAGTCCTGTCAGTAACATGTGCGCATTATTTCCTTTGTAAAATTTACCATTTATGGAATGCACCCACCCAGACCGCACCCCCAAAATTTAATCTCTTAATTAATTAACGGATCATTATGACTTTTAGAAAATATATTCTAAAAAAATACGCGTACCATCGGTTTCATGTCTGAGGAATTAAGCCGAACGACTCCGTTGACGAAGGTCCGAATTTCTCAGACTTGAAACTGATGGTACGGATATTGTTCTAACTTACTGTATTATTTATAAATAAATATTATTCTCTTATTAATTATCTAGTTAATTTTACTTTTGTTTTAATAAATTAGCATTCTGCTGGGAAACTCTCCTAATACCATTAAATAAAAGTATATATTTACATATATATATATAATATATATATAGCCATCTAAATACCTGCCTTGCTTACGTTCACATCCATTTTGTATAATTATTATCGCCTCTTTACAAGTAACGTCTTCCTGCAATTTAGAATAATTTACCGGCCAGAGACCATCAATATTTATTACCTTAGACACATAAATTTTGTAATCATATTAGGAAGTCAAATATGACATTAGTCTCGCTATCGCTTTGTCTGTGGAGGAAACGAATTCTCTTAATTGATTACAAAACTTAAAGTCATAATCAGAAGAATAATTATTTGACTTAATTACAATCTAAATCACAACAATTAGTGATTTATGAAGGATATCATCGCGCCATTCATATACACACACATATGTATATATATATATATATATGTGTGTGTATATATATATATGTATATATATTATATATATATATATATATATATATATATATATATATATATATATATATATATATATATATATGCAAGCATTGTTAAAAATAACAAAATTGGTCTGTTTAATAATATCATTTTTTTCAATTTTTCTGATGGTCTTTTTTGTATTAAAATAAAAAAATATTAATAAACTTGTAAACTCTAGCTCAATTCACCAACATCTACAAATACATAACTGCCCTCCTTCTGATTTAAGACAAACTCTAGTTAATAACATTAAAATTACACATTCTGAAACCAATTAGGAAAAAAATACTGGAAGCTATCTACATAAAGACACAACAACCTAAAATTAATAACATCACATATGAAACCAGTGGTAACATTTTAAAATGCTTAACGTAATGCGATTTTGTTCTGTTATGCCATCCAGCGTTGCTGAATTTAAAATCGTCAACGACTTCCTGGAATAATGCAAAAAACATTATTTGTGAGTTTCTCAGCTGTCTTTTAAAAAATTCTCTTCTTTCTCCAGCGTTTTTGTTCATTTGCTTTTGACACCAGAGGATGATTCGACGAAGAATGTAAAACGTTCATGAAACCTGTACAACTTATGGAACATTCATTATTTTTTTTATTTCAATACCATAAAGACCATCAGAAAAATTGAAAAAATAAAAAGGTATAATTAAACAGACGACTTCTGTTATCTTTAACAATGTTTGCATAAATGAGAAAATGCTGCCTAAATACACACACATATATTTTATATTTTTTAATGCACCTTTAATTCCTATATAATTTTATTGCTAGCTACCATATTGCAGAATGGTTCTTGGGTGTTAGTGTTTAGATAGTATTATTATTATTATTATTATTATTATTATTATTATTATTATTATTATTATTATTATTATTATTATTATTATTATTATTATAATTGTTATTATTGTTATTATTGTAATAATTAATGTTATTTGATATGCAAATTACCATATCACACGGTAGTCTTAAGGGTAATATATTATTATTATTATTTATTATTATTATTATTATTATTATTATTATTATTATTATTATTATTTATGTATATATTAGTGAGATTTTAAGCTGAATTATTTCGACACTTGATTATTGGGGAAATGGTAGTTTAATCAGTACCATTGGAGAACCATGAATATTATAACTGTCCTGTTTTTAAATCTCCAAAACAGTTACATGGTAAACAGCTGATGATCCCCGTGTTAATATTAGACGCTTGAGGTCTCCTGTTTTTGTTTCACTCTTAGATACTTAACCCTTTTTTTTATTTTATTTACTTATTTTTAAAATTTATTTATGAATTTTCCAACGAATGTTAAGTCTGCAATATCTTGGATTTAGTTAGTTTCTCTGGGAATTTAAACTGCATTTTACTTTCTTTTTTCTTCTTCTTTTGTTTAAAATGACTCAAAGCTTCTTTAGAATATATATATATATATATATATATATATATATATATATATATATATATATATATATATATATATATATATATATATATATATAGTAACAACTTGTAAGTTATGAAAATATATTAATGACAATTTAGCTACAACCTTTATTAAATAATTTCCGAATAGTCGATTTAGTTTTTCAGTCGAATTAGTGTATGTAAGTTCCGTGGGTTTTTTGTTCCATTTTCTTTTCTTTTTTCTGCGAGTATTTTAGATTTGATTCGTCTAACCATCTTCAAGCGGTGTTAATCTTGGTGTCTTTACAAATCTGCCTTTAATGTTGAGTTTTTTTAAAATATGTTTTTAAACAGCTAGCAATTTACAAATTGTAAATTACTAACTGTTATAATAATAAAAGCAAACTCAACAGTAAAGACAGATTTGTAAAGACAGATTATGATTATTATTTCTCATCTTTTTGCTTGTTTTCCTTTTTCTTCTTCTTCTTCTTCTTCTTCTTCTTCTTCTCGTACTACTAATACTACTTTCTAATATCTTTCCTTTTTCCATAGTTTTTTTTCGTCTTCTTCTTCTTCTTCTTCTTCTTCTTCTTCTTCTTCTTCTTCTTCTTCTTCTTCTTCTTCTTCTTCTTCTTCTTCTTCTTCTTCTTCTTCTTCTTGTCAATCGTCTCCACCGGCCTTTCCTTCTCTATTTTCTTCTTATTATTGTTATACTCATTCCTCCTCCTCCTCCTCCTCCTCCTCCTGTTCCTCCTCCCCCTCTTCTTCTTCTTTTTATTCTTCTTCTTCTTCTTCTTCTTCTTCTTCCGTTCCTTTTTCTTCTTTTTCTTCTTCTTCGTCTTGTTGTTGTTGTTGTTATTCTTCTTTTTCTCCACCGACTTTTCCTTCTCTATTTTCTTCTTCTTACTGTTATACTCATTCCTCCTCCTCCTGTTCCTCCTCCCCCTCTGCTTCCTCTTCTTCTTCTTCTTCTTCTTCTTCTTCTTCTTCTTTCGTTTCTTCTTCTTCTTCTTCTTCTTCTTCTTCTTCTTCTCAATCGCCTCCACCGGCTTTACCTTCTCCATTTACTTATTATTAATGTCATACCCATTCCTCCTTCACCTAGTCCTCCTCTTTGTTTTCTTCTTCTTTTTCTACTTTTCCTTCTTCTTTTCCTTCTCCTTCTCATCGTTTGTTAAGGATTGTACATAGAGCGTGTCATCTGCTTCACATTCTTTGCATGTCACACATTCTTTCTATCACTCACCTAACATTGTCAACGATTTAGATTAGACAAGCGACATTCTAGGGCACATTTACTTTTTCCTTGGTGTCAGTTTCGCCTACCTAAAACATTTCCTTGCCCACCCGACCACCTGTCAGAATTCAACCATGCAGAGGATTTTCTACCCAGACCCGGTCATATAAATAAACTTTCACCCGCGAAAAATACAGAACGCGACGATATCGTACAGTTGCATTGTTCTACGATTGCGTATTCCCCGACCGACCTTCACTAACATTATAAAATTAGTATACCACTCTCGGTATTTTTCTTATTTTATTAATGAAATTATATATTACATAAAAAGGGTAAATTGTTTTAAGTTATTGTTTTGTAGTTATAAAATTAACGTCCATTGAGCTTAAACTTTAAACCAAACACTTTTCAATATTCTTACAATTTTTCGTTTCTAGTGAATCATCCGAGAACGCCATGGCATAATAATAATAATTTTTATTTTAGCTTTCCACACATATGGTGCGATTTTACGTGCGTGTTTTGTGTATGTATAAGTGTATATATATGTATGTCTAAATGTGTCTAAATGTGCATATGTTTGTATGCTTATATATATATATATGTAGGTGTCAAATGTGGACACCTCACCCACACCTTATTTTGTTACTCCCCCTTCCCTTCTCTCTCGCCCCCTCACATCCTACACTATTCTATTACACCACCCTGATATCTGATCCCTCCCGTTTCTCTCATCTCAAGGCTAATTTTAAAAAGATTCAAGAAACATGTCTCATGTCCTCTCCTCCCTCTTCATTGTTTAAATTAATTATAGCCGCTACCAATGTTCTCCCCACTCCTTCCACAATTATTGTAACATCTCTTCCCAATCGGCCCCCACCCCCACTCCCTACTGGCAACTGCACACTGCCACCATCTATCTGTATCTTAGAATTTATTTTTTATAAGCTACCGCAAGTTTAAGCTAACCTACCATCCAATTCTTTACAACCTTTTGAACTTGTGTTTTCTTTCGGATAATCCTCCTGAGAAAATCTTGAAATAAAGACGAAACGTTGATGAATATATATATATATATATATATATATATATATATATATATATATATATATATATATATATATATATATATATATCCGACCGTTATTTTTCCGTGCGAAATAGAGACGATAGGGCGAGGCCACTCTACACAGTGAAGGAAGACTCCTTCATGAGCATGTGTGAATTTTATCACCGCTTTCCAGTGCGTTAGTCGCTGCCTGTCGATCACTGAGTGAGGTGCTACACAACGTGTTCGTTATATCTCAAGATGACTGAACGTGTTGAGCAAAGATGGTGCATCAGATTTCGTCAAAAGCTTGGTTATTCTCAAAGCAAAACAATTCGTACGATTCAACAGGTGTTTTGAGAAGATGCGAAATTAAAGAGTGTTTCTACCTATTCAAAAATGGCCGCACATCATCGGAGAGTGACCAGCGTTCTGACTAGACTCAAATTGCTCGGAGTGCAGCTGTTGTTGAGAAAGTACGAAATTTGGTGATGGAAAGATCGTCGTTCAACCGCGCGGTAGATCGTCGAAGAGGCCAAAGTGAGTAAAGATTCCGCACATGCAATTTTGCGTGATGATTATAGTCATCCACAGACAGCTTCTAATCCAGGGATCGCACCTACAATCATCTTGTTTATAGTCGGCAGGTCTCACTATTAAGCCACAGAACGGACGCTGTTCTTAAATGATATCTACAATGTGTTTTTATGAAGAAATTGACCGCTCCTTAATAATACACTATTTGTTTATTTACAAAAAGCTATATATATATATATATATATATATATATATATATATATATATATATATATATATGTGTGTGTGTGTGTGTGTGTTAAATAACAAGGATGAAGAAAACAACGAGGAAGTCTTTCAATAAAGACGTAACGTTGATGAATACATAAATCACATAGTTTTTGGCTTTCCTTTTTTCATTTCACATTACGTCGGATCATTTTATCCCAAATATATATATATATATATATATATATATATATATATATATATATATATATATATATATATATAGTGTTAGAGTAAAATAAATTTGAGAGATGTAATCGCCTCGTTGACGTGCTTGAAAGGCCGAAAGTCGAAATAAATTATAGCACCGGTAATTATGTGATTCTGTGTTCTTTTACTTTATTATATATATATATATATATATATATATATATATATATATATATATATATATATATTGAAAGATACTACACTTTTCCCCTAGCCAAAAAGTCAAGAGGATCAATAAGAGGTGTGTCGATTTATCTGAAACTATTTTCTTTCTGTCATTTCCAAACTCTGTTTCACCTTTTCCATTCATCTTACTAAGCAACAAACAATTCTCTAGACGATATTAACTTACCAATAACCCCTTCTTCTACTCCGATACAGACTAAAATGTATCCCCGTCCCCCGGAAATAAAACAAAAAAAACAACCTTAGTACAGTGATTAATAACATCCTCCCCACGCATCTTCTACCGTCGCCACGTACCCTGAAAATTTCCCCAGGGATGTTTTTACTCCGACGCCAGATTCCCGACAAAAGTTTCGCGCCAGAAAACAGCAGCCTCGTTTTCCATCACGGTCAAAACTAAGACTCACATACAATCGCCGCCATCTTCTTTGTTTTCATTGTTTTTGGATGAGCTTTTTTTCTTTTTGATTATGTTTGGGTAAAAGAGATAAGAAACTAATCCCATTAAAAAGGGAAAACATGAACGAAATCAAAACTGTTTACTTCCGCCCACGCATATAAAATAAAAATAAAATGAAAAATAAAACAAAGATTTATAATGTACCGGCTAGATTGTTAGCCTAGTACACAGTACGTCTAAACATTTCTATATATTAGCATCGAAAAAAGTATCTTCCTACTATTTTGTATGCCAGTCGTAGATACGTCCTCGACAATCTGTCCAACAGTGACATTGGTTCTGTCGAGCTGAGGTATGATTCTGTTCAGTCCTAGGAGGGCCACTTTCCAAAGCTTTAGTTAGTATGTTGTAAATCGCCTTATGCTCCCTACCGGGGAACGTCGGGGACTACCGACAGTGCTGCCTTTATCATAGTTAGCTACTGTTTTAAAATCTCCCTTGATCTTGTGTCTTACCTCCTGGGGGTAGATAAACACTATTTTATGCGGCTATACTCCCGTTGACACACAGATTCTTGTAAGATCATCGAATATAAGTGACGTTTACCCTGGCCAATAGTAAATGGTTGACCATTTTGGAAACTCATGTAACACAAACTTCTTAAAATTCAAATCATTCAAAAAATAAATCGTATAAAAAACGTGTATGTTTTCGGCATAACATGACTCAATGGCGATTATCCTCGATCTTTTGGTTAGGAGCAAAGGGGAGTATCTGTGCTGATGCAACACTTCACCTTTTTTATATTCAGAGAGATCATTCTGGGCTTTCGCAAACTTTTCGTGCTGTCCCTATCAAAAGTGTCTCTTTTTCATTGGTCTGTCAGGCTTCAGTTTGAAAATTTCGTAGGTATATAACGCTTAGCTTTTAAATAATATTTTCGTTGGGTTAAGATTGAAAAATAATTTTCGTTGGTCTGTCACATTTAAGTTTGAAGCATCATTTTCGTTGGTCTGTCACGCTGAGCTTTTCAATAAAATGTTCGATTATTATGTTGATTTGTCTATCACGTTTAAATTTGAAATATCATTTTCATTTGTCTGTCTCATTTAGCTTTCAAATAACATGTGCATTGGTTTAAGTTTGAAACATTTGTTGTTCATCTGTCACGTTTAAATTTGAAAACTCATTTTCGTTTGTCTGTCACATTTAAGTTTTAAGTAAAATTATCATTTTACGCTGGTCTGTCTTGATACATTTTTAAATAACCTTTTCTGTTGTCTTACATTTGAAACATAATTTTCGTTACGTAACATTTTCTTTGACTTAAGTTTGAAAAAATCTTCGTTGATCTGTAACGTTTCAGTTTGAAATAGCATTTCCATCACAAAACGCTCATATTGAATGGACGCAACTTAAGAATCTGCAATTTTGTTTTTTGTATAATACGTTGTAGGGTGCTACGGAATATAAAACCATCGTCGACTTCCTATTTACTTGCTATCCTACGACAGCAGAGTTAAACAAACAGTCGGATTTTAATGTTTCCATCTCCCCAAAACGGGGCACTCAAGATTAGGTTCCTGACCGAAAATAGAAAAGGATGAAGTGGAATAACAAAACTGTTAGGACACCTAACGAAATCGGAATTCCCTCCCTTGAACCATTTCGGGAGTTAAGAGTTATCGCCCTTGAAAAAGGGTCGTCTGCCCGGAGAGAAAGAAAACAAAAAACCAGGGCGTCAGACTGTGAATATATCAATCGTGTCCAGGGCCAATTAACTCATTAATTCATTCTGTGTTCAGTTTTAATAAATCTGTTAAACGTTTCTCTTGATAGTTCACCCATTTATTTACAAGTTATTATGTATAATTAACCTAAATTACGAGGTTATAAAAAAACAGATACTTCACTTAGTTCCGAGCCAATACAGAAACACTTTTAAAGTCAGATTTATAGAAAGTTTGAACAATATTCGTCTTGAAGCCATCAGAAGGGCTAGTGAAAATGTGCTAGATCGTCAACGTCGTCGTGCAACTGATAACAGAAGGGGAACATTGAACATCTCATCATTATTTCTTTAGTTTTCTTTTAGGGCAACCTAACAAAATAGAATAAGGTTATTTCCCTTGGACGAAAGAAAGAGTTATCGCCATTGGGAAAAAGAGTTGTCTTTCATGACAGTTGAAAAGTAAACACAACGGACTCACGATCAGACTAAGTATAACGCGTTCAGTGGTTTCTACATTTTATTTAATCGGTAATTTGTTAACGGTTCTACTTCGTTATTACTTCATTTCTAAGTAGTTATTAAACCGATAACAACGTTTAAACATCAGACGTAACATTTTTTCACTAATGAGTCAGCCATTATGAAGGCCAAAAGTCACTCGAGGATTATGAGTTTCATGATGAATAATATCATGAGAGGATTTAAAATAAATAATGGCATGAACAAACTTTGATTTGCGTTTTTATTTGGTAACGATGTGTACAGCAGAATTCAAAGAGCTGCTTCTAAAGTCTCCTTGAGCTCCATAGGAGCAATTTTACGGAAGTCTTCCTCGGATCTCAATCTTGACGAGAGAGAGAGAAAGAGAGAGAGAGAGAGAGAGAGAGAGAGAGAGAGAGAGAGAGAGAACCAGATTTGATGGTCACTGCTGAGGGGGTAACAATGATATTCTCTGAGATGTTCTTTTGTGGATATCAAAAGAGTTATGTAGTTCAGTCGTGTGACCGCAGAAAACTTATACTAAGCTAGGACTCACAATGTACCTATAAATGACCGACTTGGTGTGATGGAGGTTACAGCGAGATGGCGTGAGAGAGTCAGGATTGAAATACATGGAATCTAGCTTATTTTGTGTCTAATGACTATGGATCCCATTTAATGCAAATCTGAAATATTTGAATTTTAAAAGGGAAGGTCATGCCCTATATTATGCTTAATACACCCCTTTAAAATGCTCCAAAGAAACTGACATTTTGGAAATACTTATTTTCTAATACCCATTCTTCAAAAGTAGGAGGTATCTGGATTTTTACGAAGGGTTTTAACCCCATTTTCATACAGCTAAATTAAATTAAATATATCCCACATTACCCATCTTTACGCCTAGTTGCTGTGTTCCAAAAATTGTTAATTATTTTAAGAGTAAATTCTATACATAGAAATAGAGAAACCTATACACATAGATAACTTTATATGAATAGAGATTAGCAATGTTAATCCGGCATTGCACGTTGAACGAGATTGCCAGATTGAACATTAACTGTTTACACAGATTATAGTGGAACAATTTGCACTAGTGCACACACACACATACACGATCTCATGTGATATTTTTTAATGCAGAGATAAATATACTTGACTTTTAAATGTCGACTTTAAATGACGACTGTTTATGTTTATACGAACTATTAGCGACCTCATAGGCCATACAGTAAATGTTTATTGTAATTAGCTGCTATTTATATTAGAATCTGGTTTCAACCTCGAACAAAACCATTTAGTTCAATTAATAATGTAATAACTAGACGATGCCGTATGTATTCAAGTTAACTTTCAGAATTGTATTTTTTTTTTTGTAATTCCCTCTGGTAAGAACAGTTAGTGCACAATCAGAGGGAGAAAAACATTGCGGACGTTAATTTTTTTTAATGAAAACTCATTTTGTGTGTTGTGGCGTAAAGCCGACTTGCCTTATCCTCTACCATAAAGAGGAGTAGAAAGTGTAAGTTGGGTTTACTTTCGGCAGCCTCATAACTCTCCTTTATCTTATTTTGTCTTTTAGTCATCACATTCCATGAGCGATGTTTCTGACAAATGGGTAAGAATTGCTGTTTTTCTGGGTCGGAATCTATCCATCTAATACTTATCGTTGTCTAGTTTTTGACATTGAAGTATTATTCTTCCTTACATCAAGTGGCTTCATGCCTTGTCTGGAGCGATTTTCATTTTAAAAAAAGCTTAATCTTTGTCTAGCGTATCGAAAATTAATTCAAGCTGTGACCCATTCTAAACACCATCCAAGTCCGAGCTTATGACATCCACCGCATGCGTGAAATACAAATGAGTCTAAAGTATCCTAAAACTATGCATTCACTCATTTTAAAGGCTAAGAATTTCGCAATATATGCCTATTTCAAAGCAACACTTCCTTTGTTTTCGTTTATTTATTAGTTTACTGGCATTAACCTTAGAAAAGATGACCCTCCCCTTCATACAGAAAATATACGTCTGATTTTCCTGACGCGCGTTTTAAAAGTAAATTCTGATTTGCATGTCTCGTATACGGCATAATAACGTTGACACACCGGTTCCCGATAGATCATCGAAGGTAAGCGACGTTGAGTCTGGCAAGTACCTAAATGGGTGACCATTTGGGAATACCAGGCGCTGTATTTAGACATCTAGCTATGGGCAAACAGTCGCCAACCGGAAGTGTCTAGCGTTGCGACTATGGCAAAAGAACTCTGATTTACTGTCACTAATAAAGTGGACGGAAAATAGAGAATGTTTCCTCCTCCAGAAGTGATTAAAAAACTCTGATGTTGATGATGTGTCCCGCGTGATTTATGATTTTTGAATAAAGAGAGATGTTCATATTTTAGAAATGTTGTTTTCGTATTATATTTTTTGTAAAAATTTGAAACCCATAACAATGTATTTTTTTAAGGAACCACATTCATTTATTTTAAAGACTAAGAATGGTTGAAAGGGTTGAAAACGCGGGACACATCCCAAATCAGACTTTAGTTTAAAAATGCTTGTCAGTAACATCCGACACATTTAGATCTGTATCCATTTGATTTAAATTCGTTTTATAATTAATGGCTTGAATTCAATTTTAAAATGCAGAAGCGAAGTATTCCGCGCTTAATTAAACCCTTTCTTCCGGCAGTCTCTTCCGCTCAGGTTGTAACTCTACTTCCGGAAGAAATAACATGACCGACGGCTGATTACTACTTACGGTCAATATTAACGTTACTTCACATGCGATATTAATATAAAATATTAAATCGTTTTGAACGCGAATACGTCACACATGAGTAGTGTTGGGACGATTAATCGGAATCGGGAATCGGAACTTTTTGAAGTATCAGAATCGGTATCGGAATCAGAACAATTTTAGCCTAATTTCCGATCCGAAAACGACTTCTTTAATTCATTTATTTTTCGTTTAAAACTTAATTCGTTATTGCCGGCACAACTGAAAACTAAAAATGAAAATCCTACAATGAGTTTATCAAAATCTTGAATAGGATACATCAAATGAAAACATTAAGAAGTTGTCAAATTAAAAAGAAAATTTAAAAGTAGATGAGGACTCTCCGCTAAATCCCCTACATCTTTAGCGATTTTAGAATAGGAATCGGTAATTGTATCGGAATTGGGAATTTAGAACAGAATCAGTAATTGCATCGGAATTGGGAATTTAGAACAGAATCAGTAATTGTATCGGAATTGGGTATTTAGAACAGAATCAGTAATTGTATCGGAATTGGGAATTTAGAACAGAATCAGTAATTGTATCGGAATTGGGAATTTAGAACAGAATCAGTAATTGTATCGGAATTGGGAATTTAGAACCGAATCAGTAATTGTATCAGAATCAGGAATTTAGAATAGAATCGGTAATTGTATCGGACTCGGAAAAATTATTGGAATCATCACATCACTAGGCATAAGTAGGTATATCAAAATATATTGTTTTAGATTAATTACACAACTGTATTTCGGTTAAAATCTTTTTATGTTGTCAATAGTAATGTGTAACTTTTCATCATCATCATCGGTTGCATGTTTGTTTTACATATTGGCATGCATTGGAAGGCTTTTAGGAATTGAATTCCAGAAACCTATCTCTGACCAGGTCGTTGTTTATCCCTCTTTCTCTCAAGTCCTTTTTTAATCACTTCTTGCTATATTTTCTCTGGCCTCCCTTGTGAACTGGACCGTCTACTTCAGCTGTTCTGGGTCCACTGAACCAAGAACTCTCATCAATTATTTTCACGTAGCCGTACAATCGAAGTCTCGAGTTCTGCACACATCTTCTTATCCTGTCCTGGTTTTAATCTTCATTTGAGATGATCAGATCTTAGCCTGTCTTTAAGATTCGCATTAAACATGCATAGTATCATCTTCATATCATTACTCTCCATGCAACGCATGCCCGCAACCCTTAATGGCATTTACTCATAATAATGGTCGCCATGTTGACATACGTTTGCGAAGAAAACCCCGAGCTGACGTGATGCAATTTTAAGAATATTTTCTCGTTAATTGACAAAAAATAAGCGTTGTTTCAAGAACGAATTCTCGTTGTGCTATATAACGGCTTTGCTCACGGGCAAGCACTGTTGTTAGCTATAATAATACGAGACGTCTATTCAAAAACGTTATGTTTATTTTGTCGTCTGGGGATGCAATTTTAAACCAATCCCTACACTAAGATCATGAACAAATTGTATTTAGAAATAGTTACTAGGAATTTAATATCGGGTGGTATAGATTCGCACTGAAAATTCATAAACCACAACGATTTTTTCAAGTAAAATCAAACAAAGAGCCAATACGTATCCACATATCTCTATTCATATCCAATTTGAAAAATCTAAATAACGTCCACCATATGTAATAATAATATAATTGTGATACAGGATAAATCAATTGATAAAACGTTAGATAAATAGAGAAGGGATCGAATTGAACGGATAGGGAATTAACAACAACTAGACAAAGGATTACTTTAATGATTATTAACAAAACTATAATGTTACGGTATTATGTTGCTGCCATGTTTTTTAAAATAAATTATCAAAGTCTGAAAAAATGGCCAATAATTCAGTTATCCTGTGACATCATATACTGACTCAATTAAAGCTATACAAATTGACAACATAACTCGCCATTAATAGATACTAACTAATTATTATACTAACTAATTATTATACTAACTAATTATTATACTAACTACTTTTCAGTATCGAGAATTTTAGAATATGACGCAATGTTTCTGAGAAATGCGATATTTCTTGATTTCCGTAGAACCGTTTTATTTTTACTTCTTTCTTGTTAAACAATTCCGTTTTTTTTTTCAAACAAAGGGAACTAACCCTGTACAGAGGAATACAGAGTTATTACCCTTTGTTTTAATATGGCGTCCGGATTAAAATAATTTTGACACGTAAACATAATTTCTAAGAAGGAAGTAGATCCGCCTCACTCGATAATAAGATTACCTAGCGTGGGTGGGTACTGCCGCTAGTACGACACTAAATTAAACCTTGTGAATGTCTGCCTACTGCTCAGTTTCGAAATCACTTTGATCAGGAGAACTACAGAGCAGAAGAATTTTATTTTTTGTCTTCGTTTTTGGTACGCGAAATAGAAGGAGTGAATGATGAGATTTTTGGGTGCGTCATTACGTATATTTTAGAGGCTTTGTATGTCGGTCAGTCGGTCTGTCACGCTGTCTTCGCAAATTAAATGGACACAGTTTTTTTTTGGATGCGTCCAAAACTAATGTGAGTCACACTTACTTTTATAAATAGACTTTTTACATTTATGTTAAAAAGAGTATCTTCGTTGCACCTTTTAACTAAAATTGGATGTACTATAATCGTTCAGCTCGTAGTCTGTCACGCTTCAGTTTTAAATTGCCTATTTAGAAGCTTTTTTAACGCTGGAGTTGGCAAAAGTATTTTCTTCGCTCGACGCGTCGATTTAATGAACGCGTTTAGAGAAGATGCGCTCTTTTCTATAGATTTCCGTTGCATCTCCCGCCAAAAAAGATTTGCTGAATGATTTCGTCATCAGCTTAGCAGATTTGCATCAAACAAATCAGGCTAATATGGTAAGTAATCTTTCTTAAAGAACGCTAACCTAATTCTACTAAAGCAGATCCTGTTCATATATATATATATATATATATATATATATATATATATATTAGTTATCACAGACAGTTTCACTGTATCACAGCTTTTCAGTACGGCTTATATATACACACACCTTTCTCTCTCTATCTCCCTCTCTTTCTCTCTCTCTCTCTCTCTCTCTCTCTCTCTCTCTCCTTCTATATATATATATATATATATATATATATATATATATATATATATATATATATATATAATCATTGTTAAAAATAACAGAATTCGTCTGTTTAATTATACCTATTTTATTTTTTCAATTTTTCTGTTGGTCTATATTAAAATCAACAAAAATAATAAATGCTCCATAGGTTTTACAGGTTTCACGAACGTTTTTAATTCTTCGTCGAATCATCTTCAGGTGTCAAAATAAAAAGCTAGGGAAAGAAGGGAATTTTTAAAAGACGGCGGAGAAACGCACAGAGAACGTTGTTCGCTTTGTTCCAGGAAGTCGTTGACGATTTAAATTCAGCAACGCTGGATGGCATCACATAATTTAACTCCCATAATTATAATAATAAAGCTAATAGCTACATTGGTTTTACAAGCATACCCTATCCCGCCGCCTCACTATGCATCTTGTAAACTCTAGCTCAATTTACCAAGATCTACAAAAACATAACTGCCCTCTCTCTGATTTAAGACAAACTCCTGTTGATAACACTAAAATTATACATTCCGAAAGCAATTTAAAAAATTAAAAATACTGGAAGCTATCTAACACAACAACCTCACGTATGAAACCAGAGGTTACATTTTAAAATGCTTAACGCAATGCTATTTTGTTCTCATGTTTCTTTTTTCTGATGGATTAATTCCTCTGGATCTACAGAATTTGAACCCATTGATGCATTCTTCACGAATCTTCCAACGGTGAATCTGTATCTTTCCATTCTCAATCCTTTCATCACGGGACACTTTTTGCAGTTTTGCCAATCATTCTTACACACTACGTTTTTTTCAAATGATGACTTTTTCAAATTATGACTTTTGGTTCATCATTCGCTAATTTATCTATCTATTTGCTTTCCTCTGATGATAAGAATCCATTCTTTGAAAAGTCTTGGCTAAAAGCAAGGAAAATAAATATTATTTAATTGAATATACCTTGTTTTCAACAAGAAATGTTTTTTCTGCTGATACAGCTAATATGTGTTATTGCAGAAAAAAGTTGATTAGGGTATAGACTGGGAGTTTAAAGCCATCTTAAAGTGTTCCATAGACCTTCGCAAATAAATTTTAAAGGATTTGAGTCCAAAATAGTGTAAGAATTTAGGTAGTTTCCAAAATCAATCAAGTCCGTGAATGTGTCGATATTAATCCAAAGGCTTCAGGAGCAAAACTTATAAATTCTGGGAATTAGTTTTCCCTGAGAAAACATTATCTTACAATGATTAAGACAATTAAACGTTCGTAACCTGAGTGTGTGTGCTTTTTTTTGGTAGGGGGGGGGGGGGGTTAAAAAATTGTCACCATTATTCATGTGAGCTTTTGACTTAATTTACTTAAACTTACAACAATTTTATCAGGACCCAACCTGGAAATTAACATTCGAAAAAATATTTTTTAGTTAAAAATGAAAGAAGAGAAATAAACTTTCTTCGAAATACAGAAATGAAGTGATTGTAAGAACTAATGAATATTATAGTTTTTGGATTGATTTCCCATAGTCATTGGAATGCAAAAGTAGATACATATACTCTGAATCTTATAACACAACTTCATTGAGCTTACAATAAGAAACATTTCGGAGGACTATATGCTTAAATCATATATATCGTAATAAAAACAGATAAATAAGTGTATATATATATATATATATATATATATATATATATATATATATATATATATATGTTACATAGTTTTGTTATTGTTTTTCTGGCGATAGAAACAGCGTTGTTTTTAGTAACCGATAAAGAAGTCGTCCTTAATCGGACGTATCACTATTTTAATTTCACATATATATTTTTAATTAATTTTTACGTAGATAAAAGTAATCCATTGACACGTGCATATGTAGTATAAAACAATGATTAGTATATATATATATATATATATATATATATATATATATATATATATAAAGAGTAGGGCACTATAATGGTAGTATTAACACAGCATGACGTCACTTGCTTTATCCATCATTACTTCCCTTAATAGAAGAAGAATGCCTCGACGTCAAGCCGCCGTTAAAGTGTTAAACTTATCATAGTGTATTCGTTGTTTACAATTGGCCTAGCGGTTAGCGACGTCGGATTGGAGTTAAAAAATACTTGTAGTCCGGGGTTTCGAATCGCATGACCGGTAGTGAATAGTTATATCTCTATGCTGATGAGTCCCGATTGAAAAAGGACAAAACGTATACGTACATAGATAATAAACAAAATATATATATATATATATATATATACTAGCTGTACCTCCTTGCGGCTTTTTATTACCCCGTAGTGTATTAATTTGCAATTAGTTATTATTATTTTTAACTGTGCTGGATTCGTCTCTTAAATACTAATTTTTGTTCCAACGGTCCGTAATTCTGTAATGAACGAATGAAGTGTGTCGTTTACAGTTTTAAAAACTATTATTTTTTTTCCAAAGATAAGGAAGTAGTCTGACCGATTAAACAGGTACCTATTTTTGTCAAAAAATGGCGTCTATTCCAAAATGAATCCGATCCGGATAAATTATTGTCCGGGAGGAATTTACTGTATTTACATATTATTGTTCTTAAAAACACGTTGCAACGATCTCCAAGTGAACTTGACGAATATAAAATTAAACACTAATTTTACAAGAAAGAAATGTACTCATGATAAAATCGACAATCGAACTGATTTCTCTAAATCATATAGAAGAAGATATATACCGACAAATGGAGGGAATATTCGATTTTATGATATGAATACTCAATGCGCAAATATTCTTGTATATTCAATGCATATGACGTTTCGGTATAATTTATACTTTCGTATATAAAAGCAAAGAATTAAACGGTGTTCTTGTATTCGGAGAGAAGATCATAAAAGAATAAGTTGAACTTAATGAAATCCAGAGAATAGGGAGAAGGAGGGGAATACGGAGAAAAGGGGGGACACGAAGAAGAGAGAGAAGAAGGGCAAAAGAAGAAATGTAGAAGAAGAAGAAGAAGAAGAAGAAGAAGAGATAGAAAAAGGAAGCAAGAGGATAAAAAGAAGAAAGAGAAGAACAAAGAAGAGAGATGGGGAGGGGAAGGATAAAAAGAAGAAGAAGGGGAAGAAACAGAAAAAGAGGAAATATAAGGAAGAATGAAAGGGGAATAGAAGAAAGAAGGAGTATATAAGAAGAAGAGAAGAAAAAGAAGAAAAATAATAAGAAGAAGTAACAGAAAGAAGAAGAAAAAGAAGAAGAAGAAAAAGAAGAAGAAGAAGAAGAAGAAAAGGAATGAGAGACAAGAAGTAGAAAGAAAAAATGAAGAAGACGAAGAATAGGAGGAGGAAAAAGAAGGAGAAGGAGGATATATAGAAAAAAAGAAGGCGGAGAAAAGAAGAAGAAGAAGAAGAAGAAGAAGAAGAATGAATGAATAGAAGGAGAAGAATCCGAAAAAGTTTAAAAAGAAGAAATGGAAAAAGAAGAAACAAATGAGAACAAAGAGAAAAATAAGAAGGCAAAAAATATGAGAAGAAGCTGGAGAAGAAAGAAAAGAAGAAGGGTGATGAGGAGAAGTAAGAAGATAAGAAAGATTCTGTCTATTACTCTCACCCTCTCTCACTGTATGTTTTACCTCTACCTCCACTCTAACACTCTCGTCTCGTCTCTCTCTCTCTCTCTCTGTGTTTATTAAAAGGTAAAGGTTATCAAACAAAGATGAAACAGCAGATTTGAACAGTCCATTAAAACAATAGGGCATATAACCACATAATGAATATTATTTAACTCATAGCTGGAAAGCAAAAACAATATCAAGAGACAAAAGGGGGGGGATATATATCGAAAAAAGACTAATTTTGGATGATTTTCTTTTTACAAATTTAATTGGCCTTGCAAATTTTCCTAATTCGAACAATCCAACCTCAGCTTAATGGGTGACCCAACGGGTCAATCCTAATCTTAATGGGTGACCCAACGGGTCAATCTTTTCTATTGATATTGTATTTATTACATCCACAACTGATCTCCCCATCTCACTTAAAGTAAATTCGAATTTAGACATTTATGATGTATGTTGCTCATATCACGGGTAAAGAACAGGCCAGGTCGATTTAAAATTGACACAAAAAGTTCAAAAGAAAAAGAAAAATGACTAAAAATGAGATTCTAACCAGAAATAAAACATATATAAGTTCGTCTCTCTCTGTGAGTTTGAATAAACGAAATTCTTTGAAGCGTCCGAAAGAGGAAAAAATAAAGTTAATTTATGATTACGCCCGTGCCCGTTGTTCAGTGGGCGTGGCCAAAAAGTGACGTAAATGTGCGCATGCGCTTTAGAAATCAATACGTGTGAAAAATATCTTTATGAATGAGGTAGCGCAAGGTAGTTTTATGAATGGCGAGAAGGGATAAATATTAATATTAATGACGATAATCTATATGAATAAATCCCAATACGTGTGTGCATATTTACGCATCACTGCATTCGCCAAAACAGCTTGCATCATGTTAAATCGTTCAGATACTACGCTTGCCTACAATATGATTTATAGAAAGATTTTAGAAAGGGTTATACATTGGCTTAACGATTTTTTGAAATCCTTATTTAATATCTTCTGTGTTCATTTTGAATCTGCTTGTAATATTTCGTCCTATCTATGTAACTAGCATGAATACCCGACGTTGGTCGGGAGCATTGATAACAAAACACAAGAGTTTCAAAAATACGGGTGTAAAATCTCTACGTCTCCCTCTCTCTATATTTCTCTCTCTCCCTCTCTTCCTTCGCCGCTCATTCTTTTTCACTATTAGAAAGGAAAACAAAACAGAAAAAAAGGAAGCTGTTAGAGTGTTGATCTATGTTTGTAAATGTATCTCCAGGAGTTTCTGACTTTTAATTCTTTTAAATGTGTGTAACATGTTTCTTTTAAATTGTCTATCTCTTTACTTCTTTCTTCTTTTAACTTTCCCCTTTCTGTCTTCTCCCCTCTCTCTTTCCCTCTCTTTCTGTCTCTTTCTCTCTCTTTCTCTCTCTTTCTGTCTCACTCTCCTTTAACGCCCGGTTCAATATATATATATATATATATATATATATATATATATATATATATATATATATATATATATATATATTTAATGAAAAACGCTCCAGACAAGGCATGAAGCCACTTGATGTAATGAGCTAACAAGAACAAATATGATTATCGCAAACACAGTAGATGCCCAATGGCCTTAGTCTTGAATAAGACCAAGATTATAGGCAGGATGAAAACAGTTAGCAGGAAGAGAGTTTCACGAGCCTGCGCTTCTTGGAAAGAAGCTACTGGAATAGGAAGTTGAGGTATCAAAACAACTAATTGATGGAAACCAACGAGTCAAACGAGTTGGAACAAAATAAGCAGGAAAAAATCACATAATTCTGGGCTGATAGTAGATTTGTAGAGATAGAGAATAGACTCAGGTGTGAAAAAGTGTTTGGAGCAATAGAGAGAACAGACTTCACGAGAAGCAGAAAGAGCAATGGATCTAATGTATGAGCTACAAGAAAGATTTGATGAGCGGGGAATAGATTACATAATTCTGAAGAACACATGCCATAATAGTATTTATAGAAAAGACTGAGACTAGCAACATCGCATCTGTGTGTGTGAGAGAGAGTGCAAAGAACGAGAAAGGGTGGGGCCAATTAAATTACAGGTACGTTTCTGTACCTTATCAAGAACCCTCAAATGTGACAGATTCAGCAGCCCAAATATGACCACTACTCACTTAGGATGCTTCTATAAAGCTGGCCTCTAATCCACAGTAGCAACCTTAATGTCTCAGGGCAATGCCCCTTTTTTTGGTCGAATTAAAGTAGAAACAAAGTTGTTTTTCTTTTAATTCTTTCTATTTCCAATGTTAGAGGGTATTGTGCCTATCGTTGTCTAATATTTGCCCCGGTTTACCTTGTGCAACGTGTCTAATCATGGCATAATCAAAGTTAAGCAACGTTCAGCCTGGCCAGTACTAAATGGGGGTACCATTTGAGCATTCTAGGACTGTATGTGGCCTGGAGAGAACATGGGGTCCACCAGGTTCTATCATACCCACAGAAAAGTTAACGACGTCGTACGTAGGTAAACTATTAAATATTTATATATATATATATATATATATATATATATAGAGAGAGAGAGAGAGAGAGAGAGAGAGTGAGAGAGAGAGAGATAGAGAGAGGGGGAGAGGGGAAGGGGGAAATAGAGAGACTAAGGCCAATAGGCATCTCCTGTCTTTGCGATAGCAATATTTGTTCTTGTTTACCTCTTACATCAAGTAGATTAATGCCTTGTCCGGATCGATTCCTATTAAAAAATAGTTTTGCAACGAGATGCTTGTTTACATTACATTTACATTTTTGCATGTAAGTACAGTCAGTGAAATAGGAAGAAATAAGAAAATTCTAAAACCGAACAGTTCGTGAATAAAAGCTAATCCAACAAAAAGCTTTCCGGCATCGAGGGACAGCTACGGTTATGGGCTGCTTGTCGGCTTGGTCGGGGTATATATGTCGTGAGGCACGAGAAAGGCAGGTTTGTCGAAGCACAATTCATTGGAGTACTTGTAAAACAGGAACAAGGATGAAACATTACGGCGATAGGACAGGAGTTGGAGATTGGTAGACTGTGGGATCTATCAGATTAGAGACTCAAAATTATAATTCCCTGGTCTAATATTCACAGATAACATGAATTTGAACAAATACATAGAAGAAACAGTCAAGGCCGTTGCAAAGTTAGTGTGTTTTCCCTACCGAATTAGACAACTTCTACCACCTACCAGTATCCTATATCTCTACAAAGCTAAAATTCGTCCATGCGTGGAGTATTGCTGTCATATCTGGACTTGTGCAACAAGCACTAGTCTCTCCCTCTCAGACAGAGTCTCTAACCTAAGAGGTTCCACACTGTGTACCAAGCTGTAACCTCTAACCCATCGCCACAATGTTGCATCCTTGTGCTTTTTTTACAAGTACTTCAACGGAATGTGTTCCAAAGAACTTGATGCACTTGTTCCCCAATCAAACACAATAAGCACCCAATCTCTTCACTTTCGATGTACCAAGATGACAGGAAACCTTTTGAGTAGCTTCTTTTTTCGAAGCCCTTGATTTTGGAATTCCATCCCTGCTTCCTGTTTCTCTGACAATACCAACATGCAGAAATTTAAATGTAATATGAAGAAGAATCTCATTGCAAAATTACATACTTAAAATCTATAAATCCGACCCCTAATTCAGATTAGTCTATTATGTCTCAGTGGTATTGTTCCATTTTTGGGAATGATTTTAATTAAAAAGTTTTTCTAAAATAGTCACTGTATTTCCGTCATTTTTAAACATTTGTGTTTTTCTGTCACACTTGAGTTGTAAATAGTATTTACCTTGGTTTGTTACGCTCGGATTTAATTGATGCATATTAATACCCGGTCGCTTTTAATACATTCTCTCGCTACACACTCCACAAATCTAGTGAAGCAATCGATCAAGCAAAATATATTAAAAACTTATATTAAGTACAATATATAAAAATGTGTGTATTATTTGGAGTATTCGGATTACTGTTCTCATCTTGGATGTTATTCTCACAACGTTTCGGTCGATGTAACTTCCGGTGTATCTTGTCAAACTCAGAAATCTGTTTGGGATTTTAAACAGAATCCTTTATTTATTCCACGAGGGTAGCAAGGACCCGTGGCACAACAAAAAAATGTGCTAAGTAATAATCAGTTCTACGTAATACTCTTCTTTAGGTTGAAGGTTTTTAATACATTTTCTCGCTACCCCAGTCCCTCCCCACCAATCTCCTAACAATCTTTTCTTTTTGTTCTCCTGTAATCTTTTTTTGAGTGAAAGTATCCTTGGTACAATTAAGCTAATCACAACAGAAGACATGAGACGCTAATACATTCCTTCGGAAGTCTTCGATTCAAGATGGCTGCCGACGCAAAAGATGGACGATGCGCCAAAATTTTCAGAAGCCGCGCAGTTGGTGGCGGCGCTGCGTCGACTGGTGGTTGTGGTGAGATGAATGACGGGAGAAAGTGGCTAGAATGTCAGCCAAAATGGGTCGAAGTCTGTCGGGAGTTCTGAGCAGTGTCGGGCGGAGAACGGACCGGAGAAGTGAGGTGGTTGCGTGGGCGGACGGGGAGTTAAACGAGAGGTCGATATTTCGTACACGCGTGGGCGGTTTGAGAAGTAAAGAGAATGGAGAGGAGGGCCAACTGTCTAAACTACTTGTTGGACGTGGAGACAGCCAGTTAGGTTATGACCAGGAACTGAAGAAGAAAAAAACATACACACGGCGTGGGCGTCATTTGGCCCTCACTCAATCCCATTCCATCTCTCTCCTCGTCTCCACCACGTTACTGTTCGGATTTCAATTTTTTTCACTCTGCCGATTTTGCAAAATTCGATCTGGAAACCAAACATATACTCGCCGAGACAAATTAGATGGACGGAATATACTACTGCTCAAATAATAGACTCGCGTAACAATCAAAGTCGCATTAGCGCAGTGGTTATAAGTATGGACTCTGAGACTGTTGTGCCGACTTAAAATTCCGTCGAGGCCTTTCCAAAACCTTCACAAATACCCTTATGAAAAAAAAGTAACGAAGTTGTATTTACCCAAGGCTGATGAAGAAAGACATTTCAATGGAATATTAGGTACTGGTCCAATATAGAACCCAAGCTGAAATTGACTTGGTGTCGGTAGTTCCGGATGTTTACGTAGACGGCCGAATAATCCCGAAGAGTGTATCCAATCCAAATGCGAGAAAATCAGACGGCAATATATCATTTTAATTGATTGAATTGCAAAATTCACTAATTAGAAATAAAAATCTATAAAAGTGAACCCTAATTCTTAACCGCTTAACCCTAACCCCTAACCCTAACCCAACACTGATATTTTTCTTTTAAAAATACGCGTAAAATAAACCTTTAATCATCTGTTTAGTTTTTCATTTTGCTTCACACAAAAAATATTTTTTTCTTCGTTAAAAAAATTAATACTACTTTCATACAATTTGACTAATTGCATTATTTGTGTACAAAAAATTAAATGTTAGAGAAAGATATGTGAGATTTTCAATCTCATATTTTGAATCTCACAAATATTTCTCTAACACAAAATTTATACGATACTAATTTAACCCTTCAGAGCAAATAAAGCATCCGATCGTGGTTTGTACGAGATCCCCCATTTTCTCCACCAAGTGACAACAAGCTGAAGATAGGCGGGAAGTTTCTGGGCTTGAAACCAATGGTACTGATATTATATCGAATCATCTCTCTCTCTCTCTCTCTCTCTATATATATATATATATATATATATATATATATATATATATATATATATATATATATATATATATATGCATGTGTGTGTGTGTGTGTGTGTGTGCAAAGCGAATAGGGAACTCAATTTTGAAAAGTGATTTGCGGAAGTGATCCGTGCCGGACGTCCTAGACACGTTTCAGCCAGACCAGGTGTATATCTACAGCTGGTCTACTGACGAACATGAGATTCCATTTAAGGTAAAAGATATGATTGAAAACCTTTTTTTCTGGACAAATGGAGAAACGGCGTTTGAAAATGAATCTCTTGAAAATAAAGATATCGTCGCTGAAATCTGTTTTCTTTCTGTTATTCTATTGAATGGTTTGATCCAAAATGTAAATACACACATACACACACACACACACACGCACACACACACACATATGTATATATATATATATATATATATATATATATATATATATATATATATATATATACTCCACCAGACTAGATGAATTCTTGCCCTGGAATCCAGTAAGACCAAAAGACCACAATGAAGTTTACTGGTCAATTGGAGAGAGGGAAATTAATGTTCTTAACTTCTTTACTAAATCATTGAGAGATAAAAGAGCACATTAATAGTATATTCGAATATCTATGTATCTCATATAGAGATCAAGTTTTAGGCCTAAGTAAAGGACCCTGTATTTGTGAGAACTTCGACTGAAGTAAAATGAAACAATATCTATCTATCTATCTATCTATCTATCTATCTATCTCTCTCTCTCTCTATATATATATATATTTATATATATATATTTATATATATGTAGTGTTTATTTCGGTTTTGTTACAACTTTTTGGCCACTGATTTGATTGACTGTAATCCAAGCAGTTGCTGATTGTGTATTTTTACATAAATTTGCAATAGTATCAATGTCAACTTCTATGAATTGTGTTTGTGCCAACTCATATTTTTCTTTGAATGAACTTAAGCAGTTCGATGAGTTATCGGTTTTCTTCTGGCTGAGTTCGCTTTTTTTGTCCTGTTCGGCTTTTTATGTCCTGTTCGACTTTTTCCGAATTTGATCAATTCTTGATTAGTATTATTTGACTGATTCGAACAACCACTCTCATCTTTGCTGTTTTTCTAACAACGTTTCGGTCGATGTAACCTTCGTCCTTCACGCGCGTCTTGTCGGACTCGGAAATCTTTATATCAAATTCGTGAATCTGTACGGAATTTCCAACGAAAACATTCATTTAATCCACGGGGATAGATTTATCTCGTTCTGTCAACTATGACCGGGTAAACATCTTATTTTATTCGCAATTCTATTATTTCTATCGTCTGTACTGGGGATTGAACCTTCAACCACTAGAAGACTATCACCGAGAACTGATTATTGCTTATTATATATGTTGCCCCTCGGGTCTTGTAACCTGAAGAAAGTAGGAGATGATATCGACCGAAACGATTTAAAGATAACATGTCATATGAAAGAGAAGGCACAATGAAAGAACTGTTTAAAAATAAAGTTTAGAAACTTCTTAAAAACTTCGTAAAAATAAATATAAATGTCGAACGACATATAAATCCGACTTTATTTAGCATTGAATGAACTGAAAAAGGATGATATGCCGTAAAAAGGGGTTATAAGAATTTTTTAAAAGAATAATGTTCTTTAAAGAATTCCTTTAAGAATACAACTTGGTTCGGCAGTAAATGACCTGATAAAGGTTGATATGCCGTAAAAAAAAACAAACAAACTGGTTTTGAAACTTTGAAGCACGAACAATCTTGAACATGTTGGTGATGCCACTGTATGACAGTAAACACCAGACATGTCGTGTTGTTCTTATTTTGTGCTTCTTGGTCCTGATAAATAGTTGAATGGTGGCTGTGAAAATCAGATGGTCTCATCTCTCTGTACCGAAGGTGTTAATAATTTCACAATTTATCGCAATGCTGATTAATTTTTATTGATGGAAATAAAATCAATTAAAAGTCTGACACTATTTGCGTATGTACATGTTGATTTTCCATTTCTTATTTGAAATTTTTTGTTGCCCGTTTTAAAATCATGTAAAATTATTTCATTGCGTTTTCGTAGCCGTAGGTTTTTATCCCGTTTCGCATTAAATCTCCACTGATCATTGTGACGTTGTGATAAGGTATATGTCTATTTTCAGAAGATAGGTCATTGTAAAAATGCTTCACTTCATCTTTTTTCAGTTATATTTGTCGCAAAGCCAAGCTAAAGGCGATTTATGAAAACGGGAGGATTATGAAATGAAACAAAAAACACTTTGATGACCCGCTTGGCAAGCCTACCACAATTGCATCCATAACGAATTATTGAACGGAAACTCAACATCAGGACATATCTTTTCAACATGGGTGAATCAATAACGACAAAGGAACTAATAAAACAACGAAAGTGTTGTGGACTTGATAACATTGTCTTCGCGGTCTGGTTTACAAATGAAATTAACAATGAGTTCATGAGATTTTTCTTGCAACCAAGTTCATCAATTATACTTCTATTAAGCACAGAACGTTGTATAATTTCTTTTTTAAAGAAAGGCAAATTTTGGCAAAACAGCAAACTATCGAAGGGATTACACTAAGCATAATAGCCTCCAAAATATATAACTTGATTTTTGTTGAATCGCATCTGCTTTTAAATGGACAAAATTCTCAGCAAAACACTAAAAGCTTTAACAGTTGACCAAATTCTTAACGTCCGGTTAAAGATGTAAAAACAAAGAACGTACAATTTGTGTTTGTATTTGTCAATTTTTCAAACTTTAAATTTCAATCATCGTAGCAAACATGAAAAAAGTTATGTCAGCGTATGAATATGTGTCTGTGTGCGTTCACTGCGCAGGCTGTCGTTGCTTGATTCACACACCGGTCGCAGTGTCAATCGTTGGATCTCAGTCAGTGCTGCAACAGAAGGAGTATCCCTCCAAAGAAAACCACAAATCCAGTTTAAAAGAAGTAAGAAAAGTTTTTTGGGGGGAGGTTAGAATTATACTGGGTTTCGTCTACTCAGTGACAGACATGCAAATGAGAATTATCAGCTCAACCAAATCAAAACACAGGTGCAATAGCCGAGATCCCAAGGGTCTATCTCACTCTGAAAGGTACACAGACCAAACTGACTGTCAGACCCCAGAAAATAAAACTGACCGTGAGACATTCAGAGAGCCAAATCTGACTGCCCCCCTTTTTCATGTGCTGAAATATAAATTTTCTGAAATCACACCAGAAAAGGACAATCAGTGTGCTGTTGAATTCACTTTTGTTTTTGTTTCTTAGTGTGCTCGATTATTCTGTGTTTTCTTTAGATTCTACAGTACCTTTGGATGCTTCAAATTTACGTAGCCATTTTTGTGCTAGACCCATTCCTTTCCTCTCTTTCGTTATCCCTCTTTCTGTATATATATATATATATATATATATATATATATATATATATATACAGAGAGAGAGTAAGAGAGAGAGAGAGAGAGAGAGAGAGACCTAGGACTTTCACTGAGAGGTTAGTAGTCCACGTGCCAATTTTCTAAGCAATTCTGTCCAGCGGTTTGGGTGAACATAAGGCACAAAGATCAGGCGGACACATACACACACAGAGTTACTATTATATATATATATATGTATATATATATATATATAGAGAGAGAGAGAGAGAGGGAGACGGAGAGGGAGAAAGAGAGAGAGAAAGAAAGAGAGAGAGAGAGAGAGAGAGAGAGGAGAAAGTGTTTGTATGGTTGTTTGTTCATAGATGTTAATCCAATGAAGCTACAGTGTTTATAAGATAGTTCTCAATAACAAGTAGAACTGTATTTTAGTAGATATTTTCATTTATACTCACATTTTAGCTACATATGTGCATACATGTTTCAGCTGTAATTTTATTCAAAGTCGAGCTTCTTCAGACAACATTATATTTACTGAGGCAGCCAAAATTCTGTGTATTAGTAAAAATGTATATTATATATATATATATATATATATATATATATATATATATATATAATTGTAGGGAGAAATGGTAGGGTGTGGTAGTTGGTCACACCACCTACATGATATAAAATTAAAATAATGTGCCGATGTTACTCAACGTAAGTATCCTAGAATACGTATCCTCTACTTCACAATGATAAGTTCATCAGTTTAAAAGTTTTCTCAAAACATATGCATAATAGACGCTTACGCGCTCACATAAACTAGGTTAAAATGTTAAAACTTGATGAAACTCAAAATTTGACTCAAAGAAGATCTTTTCTGTATTCATTTGTTGCTATCTCACTTATTTCAAAGGTTTTGTCGCGTTTGAGATTGGGGCAGACCTCATTAAATTATAAAGTTTGCTAAAAAAATAATGCGCCCACGTTACTCACTGTGTTGCGTTGAATACATATTCTATAGTTCATAATGATCTGTTCATTAGTTTAAGAGTGTATCTCGGACATCAAGAATATATAAACATATACAAATACCTATATATATATATATATATATATATATATATATATATATATATATATATATATATGATTACATCAACAATATTATAGCCTTACGTCTATTAACCAACGTTTTAATGAGTACTACCGCATCTTATCAAAGGCAGGGCGAAAGTAAATTACATTTTTTTAAAAATTTATTTTGACTCTGCCTTTGATAAGATTCGGTAGTACGCATTGAAACGTTAGTTGATTGCTGTAAGACTATAATATTGTTTATGTAATTTTATAAATGACTTACTTGGTATTGAGCACTTTTGAAAAACACTTGGATTTATGTTCACTTTATTAACACATTTGAACTTAATCAATTAATATATATATATATATATATATATATATATATATATATATATATATGGGAGGTTATCTTCTTTGCTTCTATCTGATGCTTATCCCCGAACCATGGATCGATATTTTTGTCTATTTTCATCAAAGTAATCCGGTGATTGATTTTTATTAAAGCCTGTATTTCAAAATATCGAACAGTTTTTCTGCCTCCGTTTATTAATTCGGAATGATGCAATGATTGCAATATATCGATCACCACACGTTTCTCTTATTCTGACTATCGTATTTCTGACTCATCTTCTCAATAATAATAATATAAGAATTATAATAAAATCATAATAATATTAATAATAATAATATTAATAAAATTATAATAATAATTTTAATAATAATAAAAGTAAATACTAATGATAATAATTATAATTTACTACTACTACTACAACAACTAATAATCAATAATAAAATACTAATAATGATATGGTAACGAAATATCATGTTCGTACGTACGTTATCACCAGCTCACACATTTAATAAAATGAGATCGTCCGATCATCAAAGATTGTGATTTGTGATAAATGTGATATTGCTAAGGTAAACAATTCCGATTTTATTTTTTTTAAATGAATTGTTCCAAAATCAAATAAAATCTAACTGTTGACTAAAACATTACATTTTTTAATAGATACATCGTAAAAAGTGAGATTAGTTTTATCTTTAACAGAGTTATTTGCTGACAATTATTTTACCATAATCTAAATGACAAAATGCGAAAGCTGTTTTTATTTATACCTCCTATATTACAATCAAAACGAGTTAGTGTTAATTAAATCAATAATACAACATTTTATTTACCTCCCCAGGAGGTTAGGCACAAGGCCAGTTTTATCTTACTCCCACAAGTAAGATGTGACCCAAGCTCGGGTCGGGAAAGTGGGGTTTGAAAAGCCAGCGCCCGAGAAGGTGAGCACTCTGGCCATTAAAAATTGCCTGGGCAGCCCCGTCGGCATTCCCCGGTAGGGGCGCCTCAGGCAGTAAGCAACAAACTTACTCCTCCCCAAAGAGGGGAGGCAAAGCCTGGGAGGGTGGAACTCCTAGAATTGCACAGGACAGACCCATAGACCGGCGTAAATCAAGCCCCGAAGGCCAAGACGATACCAGTTTATGGTGTGTATCAATCAATGATACAACATAATATTTCAAATATTATATATATCGTAGAGACGAAACGCACAAACAACTCTTTCCATGCCTAATTTGCATAACTATTTTTTAAACACTTCATAATAAATAAACGTTTTGTGTAATTCATTCGTAATTTTATCGTCTTGATATGCCGATTGTGTAATGAAAGGGAAAAAACCTTAGCGCGTATTGTATCTGAATGTTCAATGCTAGCACAACATCAGTATAAAAAATGGAGATACGACAAAATCGCTCAGGTACTACACTGGAATATATGAAAACTTTATGACTTGGACCACAATGAGAAGTGGTATGAGCATAAGCCAGAAGTGGTACATGGGAACGACAATGTCAAACTTCTTTGGGACATGCGCATACAGACGGATAAGATTCTTGAACATTTAAAACCCGACTTTATCTTTCTAAACAAAAACAATAGAACTTGCTTAATCATTGATATAGCCTGCCCCTTCGATACCAGAGTGCAAGAGAAAGAATACGAAAAAATTACTAAATATCAAGATTTAAAATAAGAATTAGTTAGACTATCGAAAATGTAAAGAAGTAAAGGTGATTCCCGTTGTAATTCGGACGCTTGGAACCATAACAAAAAGCTACCATAAACGTCTTAGACAGATTGACGAGACAATTTCTTTTCCAATTCTGAAAAAAGCTTGCCTGTTAGGAAATGCGAAAGTGTTAAGGTACAGCTTTAATGTCTATGGTCAAGGGAATTGACTTGATGCTCAAAAAAGAAAACTCCAACTAAAAACATCCAAGTTTAATAATAATAATAATAATAATAATAATAATAATAATAATAATAATAATAATAATAATAATTTTGTGTGTGTGTGGTAGTGCACAATATCACTCATTAAAATGAATGAGACAATCACTATCCCTGTGACAGGACCACAGGCAGAATAAGCCTGGGCCTGGTGTGGCCACACACACCAAAAATATGAATAATGCACAATAATATCAATACAAGCCGTGGGACTCAGGAGAAAGAACTGAGTGTCATGATGGGCAGGTGCTCCCTCGTTAGCCAACATGGGGGACCCGGTCCGCATCCTGCGAATGTTTGCCCGTCTCATTTCAGAAACAAGACAACGGACAAGAACCAGGTAAGTAACCTCTCTGATTCCAGGTATGACAAGGACACAGACCAAAGACAGAAAAACCAGAGCGAAAACAGCAAACTGAAAAGATATAGAAAGAAATGGACCACGAAAGAGAACAGACTGGTGATGGAGTGCTATTATAAAAGCCGCTACCCTACAGAAAAAGGCTACCGAAAACGAATGAAACATCTCTGGGACATTGCTAGTGACTACCATACAACGGAACAAAGGATGGCAGATCAAGCAAGACAGATCCTCAAGCGAGGATGGTTCTCGGAGATGGAACTGACGGAAATCAGACAGAAGGTTAATGGCGAAACGGAGCAAGAAACACCACCGAAGGAGAAACCACAGGAAGAGGACGGGCAAAACATACACACTGAAACTGAATAGATTGAAGACTACGGAATCACAGAACCAGATGAGATAGAAGACTGCGGACCACAGAACCTGCTGAGATAGAACTCAACGAAAAAGAAGCAAATGAAGTGGAGAACATTAGACGATACATGTTAGAAAACAAAACAAAACTCCCATCTCTCAGGAATGAAGTAGCGAAGAAGTGAAAAGCAGAAACAGAAAGAGTAAACAGACTCCTCACACACATCCCAACAGTAACTATTACAGACCTAAACAACCAGGGGCAAAATCTGTAAGTATGAAACTAAGAAACGAAGAGTATGGACAAAAAAGAGGACCGACAAAACCTGGATGGGAAATCAGACTGGAAACCCAGATCACCAAACTTCGGAAAGAAGCTAAAACCGTAAACAGAAGGAAAGAGGACATGAAACGATTAAGAAGCAAAAATCAGAAACGCAAGGAAAAACTAAATGAGAAACATGAAGAAATAAAACAAAAGATAGCAACAATAGAGGGAAGACTGAGACGATACAGGTACAAATCAGAACAGAGCAAACAGAACAGGACCTTTGAAAACAATGAAAGCCAGTTTTACAAAAACGTAAATGGAGAAAAAACAACAACAGAGCAACCGAGCCCAACAGAAACAAAACAATACAAGATATGGGAAGTACCAAAAAAGCACAACAAGAATGCCTAATGGTTGAAAAACATGAAAGATGAACTGCAGGAAATCGAACAAAGAACCGAAACGGAAATTAACAAAGAAACGATCAAGAAAACCATTAGAAAAATGGCAAACTGGAGAGCACCAGGCCACGATGGAATACATACCCTGCATGAAAGACTAGCGCAGAAACTGAGTGGATGTATCCGCAAAACAGACGTACCTGAATGGATGACGGAAGGAAGAACAACATTAATACAAAAATAACCCAAAAAGGGAACAACCCCCAGCAACTACAGACCGATAATATGTCTACCAATAATGTGGAAAATTCTCACTGCACAACTGAGAGAAACAAATCTACCAATCCCTGGACAAACGTGGACTGCTCCCCGAGGAACAAAAAGGATGCCGGAAAGGACAAAGAGGGGCACATGATCTACTATACATTGATCAAAAGACCCTGAAGGAGGTGAAGAGCAGACAAAAGAACATAACCATGGCATGGATTGACTACAAGAAAGCCTACGACAGAATCCCCCAAACATGGAATGCTTAAAAATATACAAGATACCAGACAGGATTATTAATCTCATCCAGAAAGCAATTGAAACATGGAGACTAAAACTGACAGCCGGGGGACAACACCTGTCTGAGATAAAAATACAGAGAGGCATTTTTCAAGGAGACTCTCTATCACCACTATTGTTTATAATAGCCATGATGCCACTCAACTACATACTCAGAAAGTTTGATGCCGGATACAGGTTTACGGATACAGAACAAAGAATAAACCACCTGATGTACATGGATGACCTTAAACTGTTTGCAAAAAACAAAAACGAACTGGAAAAGCTGATAAATACAACCAGGATATTCAGCCAGGATATCCAAATGGAGTTTGGAATAGAAAAATGTGCACTGCTACAGATTAAAAGAGGAAAACTGGAGACGATAGAAGGTATAGAACTCCCCAACCAAGAGGAGATGAGGGCGCTAGGAGAACAAGACAGTTATAAATACCTGGGAGTTCTGGAAGCAGACACAATCAAATATACAGAAATGAAAGAGAATATTGGAAAAGAATATCTACGAAGAACAAGGAAACTCTTAGAAACTAAACTATATAGCAGAAACCTAGTAAAAGGGATAAACACATGGGCTGTATCACTAATAAGATACTCTGGACCATAGGCTGGACCAAAGACAAACTCAGGCACCTTGACCAGAGGACTAGAAAACTAATGACTATGCACAGTGCATTGCACCCAAAAGACGATACGGACAGACTCTACATGAAAAGAAATGAAGGAGGTAGAGGACTGGTAAGTATAGAAGACTGTGTGGAAGACACCAAAAAAGAGCTGGAGAAATATGTAACCCAGAATACGGAAAGACTGATCACCACAGCAAGAGACACCAGCCCAACAAACAACTCCGGAAGCACTGAACCCAGAAACAAAAAGACAAGAAAGGAAAAGTGGGAAGAAAAACAACTACATGGACGCTTTATAAGACTCACAAGCGATGAAGCCAATGAAAACAGCTGGGCATGGCTAAGAAAAGGACACTTGAACAGAGAAACGGAATCTCTGCTGACGGCCGCACAAAACAATGCGATTAAGACAAACTTTATTAAAGCAAAGATAGATAAAACCCAGGAAAAGAGCAAATGCCGATTGTGTGGACAAAGAGACGAAACGATAAATCATATAATAAGTGAATGCAGCAAGCTAGCCCAAAAGGAATACAAGAACAGACATGACAGCGTGGGGAAAGAAGTACACCGGGAAATGTGCAAACAACTGAATTTCGAATATGCAAAAAAACGGTACAAACACAAACCAGAAACTGAACTAGAAAACGAAAAACACAAACTCATATGGGATATGAATGTACAAACAGACAAACCCATAACAGCAAGGAGACCGGATATGATAATAATCAACAAGAAAGAAAAATCCTGCAAAATCGTAGACTTTGCCGTTCCAGCGGACCACAAAGTGAAGCTCCAAGAGACGGAAAAAAGAAGCAAATATACTGAACTTGCCAGAGAACTGAAAGGAATATGGAACATGAAGAAAGTCAGTATAACACCAATAATCATAGGAGCACTAGGAACAGTCCCCAAAAACATGGGGAAAAGACAAGGAGAAATAGGAATCAAAGGGATAACTGAGACCATACAAAAAACAGTAATGATAAAAACAGCTACAATCCTGAGAAATGTTCTCGAATGCGGAAACCAACCCACATAAGCAACAAATGGAGAACAAACACATGGAAGCACAAGACAACAGAACCGGGGAAAATACAACCGCACGAGAGGGGCGCAAGCATAGGCTGACACAACGAAAATTATGGACAGAGGGTCGAGGAGGGAAAGCGCAAACCAGACCTCCACTCGAAGAGCGTGGACAGCTCTGGGACCTTGGTGAGGATTGTTGCCACTCGGGCCCCAGAGGGGA
Source organism: Sepiola atlantica (assembly GCA_963556195.1). NCBI lineage: Eukaryota > Metazoa > Mollusca > Cephalopoda > Sepiida > Sepiolidae > Sepiola > Sepiola atlantica. The sequence goes on along the minus strand of OY744552.1, from coordinate 737,922 downwards.
CCAATGGCCCTCATCAGCGGGAAAATGGTGGTAGGTGGCTGTTGCGATACCGCAAGGTCATCAGCGGTGATGAACGAAAAGGGGTGGAGCATACTGGAAGTCCGAGGAGACTTGTTGTCACTCAGACTCCAGGAAATACCACAGGTTGCTGGCAGTGGGCGATCACTGACGATGACCAGTGTAATAACTCCTAGTGAGTAAATAATAATAGGCTTGTTGCGACCAAATCCCAGAGAAGACCAATTGTCCTTACCGGTGAGAAATCAATGGTAAGAGACTGTTGCGATACCGCATCGTTATCGAAAAGAGGTGAAGAACACTGGAAATCTGGGGAGACTTGTTGTCACTCAGACTCCAGGAAATACCACTGGTTGTTGTCGGTGAGAAATCACTGACGATGATCTGTGTGAGAACTTCTAGTGAGTACAAATAATAATAATAATAATAATAATAATAATAATAATAATAATAATAATAATAATAATAATAATAATCGCTTCGGCAGTACATATACTAAAATTGGAACGATACAGAGAAGATTAGCATGGCCCCTGCGCAAGGATGACACGGAAATTCGTGAAGCGTTCCATATTTTTACACAACGAAAATTATGGACAGAGGGTCGAGGAGGGAAAGCGCAAACCAGACCTCCACTGGAAGAGCGCGGACAGCTCTGGGACCTTGGGGAGGATTGATGCCACTCGGGCCCCAGAGGAGACCAATGGCCCTTATCAGCGGGAAATCGGTGGTAGGTGGCTGTTGCGATACCACAAGGTCATCAGAGGTGATGAACGAAAAGAGGTGGAGCATACTGGAAATCTGAGGAGACTTGTTGTCACTCAGACTCCAGGGAATACCACAGGTTGTTGGCAGTGGGCGATCACTGACGATGACCAGTGTGATCACTCCTAGTAAGTAAATAATAATAATAATAATAATAATAATAATAATAATAATAATATGGAAACCCTGAAGAAGGGAACGCCGCTGGACCTCCACAGAAATGACCCGAGCGTCACGGAACATTGAGGAAGCGGGTTTACACATAAATTCCAGAGATGGCTAACAGCCGTTGCCAGAGATAAATTCAGAAGAAGAAGAAGAAGAAGAAGAAGAAGAAGAAGAAGAAGACGAAGAAGAAGAAGAATAAGTGTGTGGACAAAAAGACACACATGACTGTAAACAGCTGATGCGAGAACACCAGTGAGTTGCAATAATGATCGACAGACGCGGGGAGTACTGGAATTTCGAGAAGACTTGCCATGAAGACTTTATATAACACATTTTTTGGGACGGAACGACAGTAGTCGAGTTCGATACAAAGCTTCCCATTTCGGTGGCTACTTCGTCGAAGTGGGGAGAATGGCGCCACTCATTTCCTTGGATTTATCCACTTACCTTTGATTTTAAACTTATAATGATGTGTGTTCAGCAAGGCAGCATAAAGTACCATTGATTTTAGTCTTTGGTATGACTCGATTCTTGATAATGTATTAACAATCACGGATCCATCCATAAGAAAATAAACGACTTAATCAACGTGAGATGAACCAAGGAAAATACTATTTCAAACTTAAGTGTGAAACCAACCAATAATCACAGGGATGCATGTTACAGAATAGTAAGAAAGAAAAAGGTAAAGCTTGCTACCAAGCAGATAAGCATTGCGTAGGTAACGCACTAATATTTGCTTAAAGATGAATATCCTCCATTCTGTGTTGGCTGTCGTGCTCACTTGACAGGGAAAACATTCCTTGGTAAAGTGCATTGATTTCCAGTTAATCCGTTCTACACATGACCAAATAGGTGAACTGAATGACCTTTGTGATTAGGCCAATCCGAACGACATTTTTCTATTCCTGAAGATAGTCAGATTGCACTGCGAATATAATTACTACACCTGATTTATTCAAAATATTCATCTACAAAGAATTCTAACATAGTCACATGTTTCTACCAAACAACGTACGCTTATGGTACACTTTTTTTATTTTCGTCACCAATAAGTAACAAGCTAAGGGGTTGATATGCCGAAAAACAAACTGAACACAATTCCTTTCAATTCACCTATCCGTGGGATTATCTTTCGTCATTGCCACTTTGATCATTTTCTATATTTAATCTGCATCTGTTCGATAGATGCTACTTCCCGACTAAATCTCATTACTGAAACGAAATATCGTACTAAAAGTGTGTTAATTTTCTCTGTTTTGTTCGTTGTATTACCTTATTCATATCAAACCCGACACATTTTATCAAATATTACTTCCTTCAAACAAACTTTTAGACATACACATAATATAGCGAACACTTTATCTGTCTGTCTATCTGTTTGTCCGTCGGCGAGAATTTTTGTAAACGTAAGCGGGGGTGGATAAATACTATTTCATTAATCTTTATACACCTTAGAATTTGGTTTGGAAATTATTAATTACTTAATTTAGATTAAATAACATATAAATAAAGTAGAAACAAATTTCAAGACGAGACTGCAATTCGAACAACAAAGGTGTTAAGAATCTTACTAAATATGTTTATTTACTCATCTGCAGGAGTTAGGCACAAGGCCAGTTTTATCTTACTCCCACCAGTAAGATGTGACCACAGCTTGGGTCGAGTAAGTGGGGTTAAAAGCCAGCGCTCGAGAGGTGAGCACTCTGGCCATTTAAAAATTGCCTGGGCAGCCCCGTCGGCATTCCCCGGTAGGGGCGCCTCAAGCAGTAAGCAATAAACTTACTCCTCCCCAAAGAGGGGAGGCGAAGCCTGGGAGGGTGGACCTCCTAGAACTGCACAGGACAGGCGTGCAGTATCCATCGGAATGATACTCTTTCAACTTCTTTATATACTGTTACTAAAAGTCGCTAAGACAACAGACGAGTTTTGCAATTTACATAATTCATTTCTTTTAAACTTCTAATAAATTCATATTTACAAATATACACTTATAACTGCTATTCTCAAATTTACATATGTATTTACAATATTTTTCGATAAAGTGATATTAATAAAAAGTATTCATACATTTAAAGACATTTTATTCGGAAACGAGCCTGTTTTTAAACCATACTTTGAATGGCAAATTCTGTTAAAATTGCTAAGTCATCCTCCCGGAAAGGACATCATTGTGAAAGGATTTTTTCACATTATAATTCATTAAGGTGTTTTGTTGTAAATTGAAGTTAAGCAAGACATATCCTGGCCATTACTAAATGGGTGACCATTTTGGAAGACTAACAAAACTGGTGCTTTTATATGACGTAGGCGCCTTCAATAGCATATATCAGCCAATGAGAACATTTACTACCCCTACCGCTTCTATATAATGTCTTCCTTCTCACTTCCTTGTTTCGACTGTTTTTTCCATGGGTTTGCATTCGATAAAGTTGTTGTTTTTTTTAACTGTTCCCTTCTTTTCTTAAACTATCAAATTAATCTACTTTTTATCTTTAAAGCTGATCATATGCAGTATGCTTTATTTTATTTACGAGAAAAATACATATCATTTGTCGGTTGCACGATTAATACTTCATACACACACTTTACCGTAACTAGAAAATAAACGTCATCTATAAAAACAAATAAACATTATTATAATTTAGATTATTCAGACTACTGTTCTTCTGAAAGTTTAAGGTTCAATCCTTAGCGCGGGCGATACTAGGAATTACGAATTACTGAAGACGTATACCCAGTCATAGCTGACGGAACAAGAGCATGCTACCCCCATGGATTAAATAATGGCTTCCGTTCAAAATCACGTGCAAATTCCAGAGTTCGACAGAAATATTCCCGAGTTCAACAAGATACACCTGAAGAAGGCCGGAAGTGACATTGGCCGAAACGTTGTAAGAATAAAACTCAAAATGAAAACTATTCTGTTTATTAAATTGTTAGCTGAAAGTACAGAATAGTAAAGCAAGCCCCTTATCTCCTTATGTTAAAAATATCTTTCTCAATTATAACGTTATTATTTCAGCCCGGTTCGTAAACTGCATAAGTACTTTTTTTGAAATTTATTGTCTCACTAATTGTCTGGATTTTTCAAATGTGTCATGGTTACAACAAAAGGCAATTGGAATTATCTCCCCTTTCAACTGACTCTTCTAAAATAAAAGTGAAAATTGTATCTGTCCCCAGAACAACCGAGTATGCATTTAAAAAATGTACTTTGTATATCTTTAAAAGTTACAAAACAAACAGATTTGTAAATAAAACTGTTTTTATAAATAAAAAAAATGCGGGTAATAGAACGTGCTTAGAAATTAAACTTTGTTTTTTATAGACTATTAGCAAAATATTTTCTAACGAAACCCCCTTTTAAGTAAATTAAGTTACAAATGTGCGTCTACGCCATTTTGTTTTCATAATAATTCAAGCGGAAGTAAGAAAAAAAACGGTGTTTTGGCAAAATCTGTAATTTTTCTCGTTGCCCATTCCAAGGTGCCTCAAACACATTTGATCCCTTTTTTCTTGTCAACGATTAGTTCACTGCGTTCAGTTTGACACGAAAGGTTAAGGGACATTGATCCCCCTGATGTTGATATATCTTTAAAAAATCTCCCCCCTTCTAAGAATGTATTCATTTGAATATCAGCTGTCCTTATCCGGCGTTGTCCGGAAATCTTTTTACTTTCATTTTTGTTTCCCTATTTTCAGTTTTTAAACCATATCATTTGTTGATTTTATGAACTTATTTTTTAAATAGAATTTTGAACGACGGTACTGATGTTGTATTGATTTTGAACAAAGCTGAAGAAAGTTGGGAAGTCGGGCACTTCCCACACTTGAAACCGACGGTACTGATTTTGTACTGATTTTCTGTACTAAATAATACATACATATCTATCTATCTATCTATCTATCTATCTATCTATCTATCTATCTATCTATCTATCTATCTATCTATCTATCAACACATTTATATACAAATATATATATACATACACACATATATACATACATACATATATGTATGTCTGTGTATTTATATATATATATATATATATATATATATATATATATATATATATTTATATAAATTTGTATACACACACATATAAATATATACACACAAACATATATATATATATATATATATATATATATATATATATATATATGCATACATATATATGCGTGTGTGTGTGTGTGTGCATCGAACGTATCGACTTTTTCCTATTCTTATTCTACTTCCGCTTTTTTCAATAATTTCGTTTCAATTTGTTTTGCTTCATGAATATCAATTTTTTTATCTTTTTGTCTTTCTTTTTCTGATTCATATTTTTTTTTTCTTAATTTGCCGTCTCTTTTTATTTTTCTTCTTTTTCTTCTTTTCTTCTTTTTCTTCTTTACTTCTTTTGTTTATTCCTATTCTAATCTCTATTCTTTTTTCTTCTTTCTTACTCCATCAATCATTTTTTTCTTTTTCTTCTTCTTCTTCTTCTTTATTTTCCTCCTCTTTCTTCTTCTTCTTTTTACTTCTTCTTCTTCTTCTTCTTCTTCTTCTTCTTCTTCTTCTTCTTCTTCTTCTTCTTCTTCTTCTTCTTTGTCTATTCTTTCTTCATTCTGCCTCAATCTCTTTTCTTCTTTCATATTTTTTCTTCTACGCTCTCTTCTTCGTCAATTTCTTCAGTTCTTACATTTTTTCCTTCTTTTTCACCATTTTTATCCGTCAATCTTGTTTTTCTTCTTTTTTCTTCTTCTTCTTCTTCTTCTTCTTCTTCTATTCATCATCATCATCATCTTATTCTTATTCTTCTTCTTCTACACCCTATTTTTAGCTTCTTTCTTTCTACATTAGTCACTTTTTCTTTTTCTTTTTCTTCTTTTTCTTCTTCTTCTTTATCTTATTTTTCGTCTTCTTTTTCTTCTTATTTATCTTCTTCCACTCCCTCTTTTGCTTTTTATCTTTCTTTTTTCAATTCATCTCTTCTTCTTCGTCTTTTTTCTTCTGTTTTTTCTTTTCCTTTCTTTTCCTTCTTCTTGTTTATTTTCTTCTATTTATACATCCATTTCCACTCATTATCGACATCTTCTTTTTCTCTTTTTTTCTTCTTTTTCTTCTTCTTCTTTTTCTTCTTCTTCTCCCTCTTTTTTACTCTCCTTCTTCTCCCTCTTTTTTCTCCTTCTTTTTTCAATTAATCTCTTCTTCTTTTTCTTCTTCTTTTTCGTCTATTTATTCTTCTTCTTCATCTTGTTCTCCCTCTTTTTTTCTCATTCTGTTTTCAATTAATCTCTTTTTCTTATTTTTCTTTTCTTCTTTATCTTCTATTCATACATCCATTTGCACACATTATCGACATCTTCTTCTCTTCCTCTTTTATTCCTATTTTTCTTCTCCTTCTTTTTTCAATTAATCTCTTTTTTTTTCTTCTTTTTCTTCTTTTTCTTCTTCTTTTATTCCTTCGTTTTCTTCTTTTTTTTCGTCTTTTTATTCTTCTTCTTCATCTTGTTCTCCTTATATATCCATTTGCGCCCATTATCGACGTCTCTTCATCTTCATTGTTCGCCTATCAGCCTATCCCATCCTCATATAAGACCGCCCTCACCACCGGCAAATCCGATGCAAACGGCTTCTTTTTTTTTATTAAGTTTTTCTTCAGCTTCACCTTTTTCTCCTGTTACATTCCGCCCGGCCCCTCCCACCAGGAAAATACCTAACACCCACATTTCAATTACTTTCGCCATTCGACGTCCGAGAGGTCACTCAATGGTAGGAGCGGGAAAAAGAAAAACGACCACGCGTAATAACTTCACGTACATTTCCTCTCATTCATATGTGGATTATCTCAACGCCAACAAAACACGTTTAGCTTAATTGACCTCGTGGGTTCGAATCTCGTTAACGATTTTAATCTCTAGATTTACAATGAACAGAACATATCCAATTTTCCAAGCAAATTAATATTATCTAAATATTTATTTGCAAAAAATTAAAAGTAAAAAAACAGCAACATTTTAATTCCCAAACTAAAACATATTTACACTGAGAGATAAGTAACTATGGCGATCTTGCGGGAAGATGTTTCTTAACATTACATTTATAAAAGCAGGGACAGAATTTCAAAAGTAAACGGTTCAAGCTATTAAAGTAGAATATTTTCCCGCATCTGGGGACCTCTACAGTGAAGGAGTGGGATTTTGCTGCAGTCAGATTTTTCGGGAGTATTTACATTGAGGGGATTAAAATGAATGAAGTTAGTCAGAACACATTCCGACAATACATAAGTACTTTACGTTCAATATCGAATAGTAATCTTCACAAATATATCTTAAACAATTATCTAAATTCTCCCAAATAAATCGTCACATCCGTTCCATGTATGGTTCGTACAGCCAACATTTTGGTAGACAATACCTTCGTCAAGTCAAAGTTGGTTAAATTTAGCCAAATCTATGAACATAGGGAGCAGCGTAAATGTTATTTTTTGTATATCCCGGCCATTTTTTGTATATCCCAAATCGCCACCCATCTAGTACTGACCACGCTCAACGTCGGTTAACTTCGATGCGTCAACATGATTATGCCGTATATAGTTAAATAAAAGTATATTTATTACAAGTGAGTTACACAGAAACGTTTGCGTTAAATTCTATCGAAGGAATGGAATTCGTTAGGAGAAAACTGCAAAATTTGAAATTCTACCCTCCCTTTTATAACAAAATATTGTTTTATATATACGACCCTTGCGGCTTAAATGCATTGGTTATTATTGTCGAATTAAACCCGTCTCATCCGATTCCTCGTTGTTTCTCCAGTGTTACTTAAAGCTAATGGTTTTTATCACGTCTCCAATCATTCACCAAATCCTAATAGATTTCCCCTAATAATTAAAGTTATTAGATTGGATTGCCTATATAAACCCCTATACCGCTATTTCTCTCCCTCTCTCTCTCCCTCCGCCCTCCCCCTCTCTCTCTCTCTCTCTCTCTCTCTCTCTCTATGAGATTTATATTTTGTGTTTAGTTGATTTGGTGATAATTCTTTTCAAAATTATAACATACATATACATCACTCACCCTCTCTCTCTGTCTCTCTGTCTCTCTCTGTCTCTCTCTCTCTCTCTCTCTCTCTCTCTCTCTCTATATATATATATATATATATATATATATATCTGTGTGTGTCTATGTGTGTGCGTGCGTGTGCACTTATATTTTTAGTGTTTACCAAATAAATATATTAATATTTTTTCAAAAGAATATATATATATATATATATATATATATATATACTTATTCCCATTTATGTGTATTTTTGTGTGAGCTTTCTTTCTTATATTAATGTATAACATTATATGTTCATTTTATATATATATATATATATATAGAGAGAGAGAGAGAGAGAGAGAGATAGATAGATAGATAGATAGATAGATAGATAGATAGATAGATAGATATATAATTATGAAAAAACATTGATATATTCATTTGGTAAACACTAAACATATAAGTAAGCACACACACACTTTATTACCTTGTTATTTTTATTCCATCTAAATGTATATAGATACATTTATTTGTATATGAAAGATTTGCTGTCTTAGTTCGGCTCTCTTCTGATTCTGAGAAGTTTCTACACACACAAGCACACACACACACACACACACACACACACATATATATATATATATATATGTATATATATATCGTTTATGTTAATTACGTGTTATATTAATGTATACACTCCCACGCATACACACAAATACACACACACAAATATAAACATATATATATATATGCATGGACGGCGGACCCGGGGGGGGGCAGGGGGGGCTCAGCCCCCCCCAACTTTTTGACTTCCCCCCCCCCCACTTTACGGTCATCAATAATGAAGTTATATATGCATGTGTTTAACCGGGACCCCTCCTACTTTTTAGGAGAGCCCCCCCCCCCACTTTTATAACTGTCCCGCCGGCCCTGATATATATATATATATATATACATATATATATATATATACATTATAGGGACATACTGACTAGAGCCTATCATCATTTTGTATTCAAACGGATATTACACACATAAATCCAAACCTATCTTCATGTACACACTAATCATAATATATACATTATTGAATGACAAGTAGAAATACTATAAGAAACTGTAGTATAAACAAATATGCGAGAGCGCACTTACACATATATCTATACATATACATATAACACATACATAACACACACCCCCACACACACACACACACACACACATATATATATATATATATATATATATATACATACATATATATATATATTTATAGTGTGTGTATTAAGGCAGCATTATCTCATTTATGTAAACATTGTTAAAAATAACAGAATTCGTCTGTTTAAATTTCTCTGATGGTCTTTTTTTGTATTAAAATCAAAAAAAAATAATAAATGTTCCATGTGATTTTGTTCTATGATACCATCAACTGTTGCTGAATTTAAAATCGTCAACGACTTCCCGGAACAATGCGGAAAACGTTCTATGCACGTTTCTTCACGGTCTTTTTAAAAGTCTCTTCTTTTTCGAACTTTTTTTTGTTCATTTGCTTTTGACACCTGATGATGATTCGACGAAGAATCGAAAACGTTCGTGAAACCTGTGAAACCGTTGAAACCTATGGAACATTTATTATTTTTTTTGATTTTAATACAAAAACGACAATCAGAAAAATTGTGAGATGGTGGGGAAAATCCCAGCAGAGTGCTCGTTTAATTGAGAATAAAAATTGAGAGCGTCATATTTATTTAGTTTTTGGCACAGGAAATTAAGACAACATTAGTATCGTGATACGTGAACTCAGGTGACAACATAAGCTGAAGAGAGCCGGATGGTTAAGTCCTTCTGAGCTTGAAACCGACGGTACTAATGTTAAATTTTAATGGTAAAAATAAATATATATATATATATATATATATATATATATATATATGTGTGTGTGTGTGTGTGTGTATTATTATTATATAATAGTATTTGCGATCAGGTCAGAATATTTTGTATTTAATTGAATTAACTTGTGTTTAGCATATTTTAGACTTCTCCCACCTGTTGGTAATCGGAATGGAGCCGGTGTTAGAAACTTCGGAAAATGACAGAATTATACAAGAATGAAAGCGTATTTCTACCTTCGGTTGAGGCGTAAACAGACACACGCTCACACCCACACGTAGAAAGGGAGATCGAGTGCGCGCGTGTGTGAGAGAGAGAGAGGGCGAGTTAGAGCGAGCGAGAGAAAGAGAGAGAGAGAGAGACACGTGCGCGCACAAATAACAAACAACACACACAGACACACACTTTAAAGGCCAAGTGACCCTCGGTCAGAGAAAGGTGAGAGTTTGTGGTCGTGGATTATGCTACGGTCTCCTAACACACGGACTGTGACGAGACATTTGGACACAAGTTTTTACCAAATAGCCAACGACTTCACTGATAATATTTACAAAGTAAGTTATATTTTTCTTAATCTCGAAACGCCTGCTCTCTCTCTCTCTCACACACTTTCTTTCTCTCTCTCTCTTTTTTCCTCTCTCTCTCTCTCTCTGTTGTCTGGATAGATTTCCTCTGGCCTGTGTTCCCGTTTTATGAGTACGACTTTAAGATATTCGGCCGCTTAGGCACAGGCCTTCTTCTAGGTAAAGAAGACAAAAACAAAAGATAAAAAGAAAAAACGATCATGTAATCGTGAATTGATTTCGTCATATTTTTATTAAGAAAACATCTTAATTTCCTCTTTCCTTTTGTCATATAATATCTATGTACATTTTGTATATATGTTTCTAGCACACATATATATATATATATATATATATATATATATATATATATATATATATATGCATGTGTATATGTTTATGTTTGTATATATATATAATTATATATATATGTGTTTGTTTATTTTTAATATATATACATATATATATATATATATATATATATATATATATATATGAAAAAACAAATACACACACACATATATATATATATATATTATATATATATATATATATATATATATATATATATATATGTGTGTGTGTGTGTGTGTGTTCTTATGTACATATTTGCATATCTTCCCTATCTAAATAATTTAAATTCTGTAAACACTATTATTATATTTTTATATTCCGAAAATCACAGATCTTCTCGTTCTTTGCCACTTTTAGCATTTTTGCTCTTGAAACAGCCCACGTAACAGTTGGGCGAAACGTTGAGTTTTAGGTCTTGCGTTTAATTAGATTACGGATGCGTATGCAACGACCTTCTCTAGGGTGGAATAAAAAAAGTCATATAAATAAATATATTAGGTAAAATACTTTTAACAAAATGTTTTCGTCATGTAACGATTTCACATATTGCCATTTGTTTATGTAGAGTGTATCGATGCTTAGACTTATTAACCATCTCTTTTTCAAACGATTTAAATACAAGAAAAGTTATGAATATAAAAAAAAGCATATATTGTTCGAATATTAATAGAGTCTTTTACATTTTTTCTTTGGTCCTATTTTCCTTTAAGTAAATATACTTATTTTATTTTTACATTTTATGTGTCGGCGTTTCGACCGAATACAATCGCCCTTCATCAGGGATTGCATATGTGGAAATAAAAAGACTAACACGAAAGAGCATGTTTTAACATTAATGTAGTCATTTTTATTAATTTTTAAAAAATTATAACCATCACCATCACCATTACCATCAGGCTTTGTGATCACTGCTGGAGGAGAAACCCCTCCCTGGTTTCCGTCCACCGTATTGGTGACTGTCACTCAGGGTTTTTTTTGCCGTAGTCGCCACGCTAGGCACCGCGGGTTGGCGACGCTCTTTGCACATAGCTTTTTTTATCATATGTTCTTTAAATCGCTATAACTTGGTATTAACTTACATCATTTATACTGCCGTTTTCACGAACTGACAACCTGGGTGTGCCAAGTTCGAATCCAGTTCGTTCCACAGAAACACGTTCACTTCGGATGTTGGCAACCTTCGCGTGGTTACTCCCTTAGTACCCGATGTCTTTCTAGAAAGAATTCTAAATAGAAAGATATCGGGGAAAGCAATGCCAACAATAGAATCGTCTGATTAATGAATGAATCGTCGTTTCGACAGCTTACGCCTATTCTTCGTCAGGGACGTATATATGAGGAAGTGGGAAACACTAAATGAAATCATGTTTGAATATTTATCAAACATTTTTTATTGATGATACAACAACAATTCCACGTGTTATTAACGAGAAACAAAAATAGATAGAACTTATTCTGTCCGCAATTTAATAGAGATAGTTTTATTGATGCTTTCGCTTCACTGCAACTCTGTTCTCATAGAAGAGACGTTGCTAGTCTCTCTCGACTCGTTATTACCATAGAAGGTGCTCGGCTGAGCTCCAATCTTTGGTCCCCTCTTTGTGATACATTCGTAGAAGGAACTCGTTTTCTTACCACATCGAAAGAAGACCTCACTCTTCTCTTTCATGGGCCTAGCATCAGGTAGAATGTTCATAGAGAGAGCTTCTTCGCAAGGACTTCGCACTTGTTGAACACATTGCCGCGGGACTGCTCCTTTGTGGATTACAACTTGACCGTCTTCAAGTTTAATGTAAACAGATTATTGTTAAAATCCGCACACACAAGTAATAAGTACATACCATTTCATACCATTTCATACCATCAATGTCAGTACTCCCATAGTTTTTTTAATCTTCCAGCTGACAATAATTCCAGTCTCATTAACTTTTATCCCGATTGGCGCTTGGCCTTGATAAGCGGTGACTGAATAGTTAAATAAAAAGATTATTTATTTATTCATTTATTTATTCATTTGAATATATATATATATATATATATATATATATATATATATATATTGAATGGTAATAGTTAATGCTGCTAAGACAAAGCTTATTTCCTTCAACAACTACAAGAAAACTCTTCAACTACCGATCGCCATGGCAAATAACACCCTGCCTATGAGTCCAACGTTCAAACTCCGCAGCCTAACATTCACAGGTAACATAAATTGGAACAAATAAATATCAGACATTGCCAAAAATCTAGGCTGCCTTTACCGCGATAGAAAACTTCTCACATCTGAGAGTATTCTATATCTCTACAAAGCCACCATCAGCACATGCATAGAGTATTGTTGTCACATCTGGTTTGGTGCACCATCAACTAGTATCTCCCTCTTATACAAGGTCCAAAAAAGGGTCCCTAATCTGATAGGTCCCTCAGTATCAAGCAAGTCCCAGCCCCTGTCCCATCGCTGTAATGATGCATCCTTGTGCTTGTTTTACAAGTACTTCAATGGAATGTGCTCTGATGAACTTGCTGCTCTAATGCCCCCTCGACGTTAATACACTCGACCAACCCGACAATCAGCTAAATCATGTCATTCATTGTGGAAGTCCACAGACGACGGTAAACGTTCTCCAATAGCTTCTTTCCTCAAGCTGCCAGCCTTTGGAATTCCCTCCCTGCTCACTGTTTCCCCGACTCTATCGACATGCAGAAATTTAAAACTAATCTCAACAAAAATCTAAGTGCACAGCTCCTTATTTAGGATGATCCTCTAAATTTCACCCTTAATTCTCAGTAGCCCCTTACGTCTACAGGGCAACTTGTCTTGTTAAAAATAAAAACAGTAAAAAATAGCGCAGGATTTCCTCAACGCTTTTGGCTATTAATTACGTGCCACAACAAAGACAATCATTAATTGACTTGGCTCTATCAACGTCTCTCCATCGTCACAATTTAAGAGAACGTCCTGAGCCTGCTCTCGGCCTGCAAAGCCAGTAGGACATCCAATGAAACATGAAACTATAGGCATTTTATCTTTGGTAGTTGAGAAAATATGTTCATGAACTTTAAAATTTAAATTATACTTTGGCAAATGTATGTATCTGTTGACTATTTTTTTCTAATTAAAAAAAAATGTTTAAATAAAACGTCAGAAGGTTTTTTTCTGGGAAAAAGACACATCTGGTATTTATTGCGAATTTGAATCCGAACAGAAACAGTCGATTAGTTATTGTCATCAGCGCGATATTACGATTTCGCTGGAAGCTTCTACTTTTGCATGACGGTTGATGACGTTTTCGCCACGTACGATGACTATTCCTCAGGGATCCAAATATCACGAAAGAAAAAAAAGAAATCAGATCTTGACCGAAGCTTAATGGAAGCTTTTTTATTCCTATCTTTTACTTTACGTCAATATGACAATTCTACTAATTGATGTTTCCATTCACTTCGTTTTCTAACGACGTTTCGACCACTTTCACTCGCCCTTCATCAGAGATTATCATATAAGGAAGCAAGACAAAAAGAAAACGGTCTTGTCTGAACCTTAATAGAACCGTATACATTCCTTTTTACTCTTTTTCCTGATGTCAATATAACTAATTCATTCAGCGCTTCAGTTTGTTATATATATATATATATACAGGGTGGGCAAAAATAAGGGTCCTATTTTTAAAAATTCATAACTTTTTTATTTATTGATTTTTTTTTTTTTTTAGAATAAGTAAAGGACCCCTTCCGAAGCAAGAATGAGCCGTATTAGCCCTAAGGAACGTACCCTCATTTAGAAAACATTATTTTTGCTTAAAAAACTCAAAACAGTGTAAAAAACAATACTTTAGTTTTTGTAAGTTTTAAGAAGTGTTTTTCGGCTAAAATTTGTTTTGTTTATTTCAAAAAATCTCGGAAGGGTCAGTCTACACACATAAAGTTTGGTGAGTTTAACTTTTATTTTGTGGAAGTTATTCAAATTCAAGTTATTCAAATTTAAAGATAGGACCCTTATTTTGGCCCACCTTGTATATATATATATATATATATATATATATATATATATATATATATATATATATATATATATAGATATATATACATATATATATATATAAAGGTAAAGGTAAAGGTCGCATAGCCTGGACGCGCACGAGTGTCGTTGCCGATATCGCACACTGCCTATGGCCGTAGCGGCGGTGATTTGTTAAGAATCACCGTGTCTAGGGCACAGCATATGGAAGGCGGAGCCCATCCCTCTCCTTCCGCTGCCTTGAACCTTCCCTGAGTTTTAGTCAGGTACCCATTTATCTTGTTGTAAAAAAATGACTTGAACAAATTATGCTTCGCCAGTGTTCGCACTAGTATTCATATAAACTCCTAGAATTACGTAAGTAATTTACTGTTTTACAACTATAAATTATCATTATCATTGTTGATGACGTAATGAATAAAGAACACCGTCTGTTGAATTTTTATTAAAGTTTTATATTTGAAGATTTCGTTCCGTATTCTTTTAACGCGGGGGTGGGTGTTTCACTTACAATTTGCTTTCTCGCTTTCCCTCAAAACCTGAAACAGTTTCATCCAGGGTCTAGAAAATAGCATAAAAAAAAACACATTTTATCTGTAATTTTTGCGTAACGAGATGAATGTGTATTTATTTATATACAGATAAATACACATTGTCATTTCTGATGACTTAAAGAAAATACAAGACAAATCGTTGACTTTTTATTCATAGCAGGCGATTATTTTTCCGAATTCATTTCAGGTTATGAGGGTTGTCTGACTTGTCTTCTCTCACCATTTTTAATTGTTTCGTCCGTGGACTGGAAAACGGCACGTTTTTTAAAAACTTTTTGCTTCCTAATTTCTGTGTTACGGAATGGATTTATATTTATTTATATACAAATAAATACACATTGCCCTTTTGGCTAAGATCAGAGTTAAGTATCTGTTTCGATAGATGCTACAATCTGTAGACCGGTACCGCCTTGGCCTTCGGGCCTTGATTCCCCCCGATCTGAGGTATTGTCCTGTGCAGTTCTAAGAGGTCCAACCTCCAAGGCTTTACCTTGTCTTTGATAAGCGGTTCATTAATAGCTAATCGCCTGAGGCGCTCTTACCGGGGAATGCCGACGGGAGTGCTGATGCATTTTTTGTAGACCAGAGCTTGCTAATCCTGGTGCGCAGGTTAACCACATCTGACATTGTGTCTACCCTCCTGGAGGTAAATACACATTGGTCCTTATTATAGAATGGCGAATTACTGAAGATTATTCCATCAGTTATTTTCCACCTCTTTCAAGGGTTTGTATATGGGAAAAAGACAAAACAAATGAAATATTTTCTCTATTTAATGAATAACATTTCTCTATTTTCTTTTTTATGTCGGTTCTAGCATGGTTACTCGGCGTTACCCGGGAGCATTGACAATAAAATAGAAGAGTTAAAACGTGTGTGTAACATCTTTCTTTTAAAACTTCGCTTTATATATACTCTCGCTATCCCTTCTCTCTATCTATCTATTTATCTATCTCTATCCCCTCTTATCTCCCCTCCCTCTATCTGCTTACTCTCCTGCTCTTCATCTCTCCCATTTCTCCTCTTTCTCCCCCTCTTTATCTCCCCCTCTTTATCTCCCCCTCTTACTTTCGCTGGCAGCTGGAAAAAATGGTTGATGAATTACTACATAATACCATTAACAAACGCTCTAAATATCATGACGAATTCTGTTTCTGTTGAACCCAAAAATAATTAATATCACAAAATGTTGTCAGAGACAATTGTGAAAACGAATATATCACCTTTGTGTGTGTCTTGTGTAGTTTTATACTCTTAGCTGCAGAAACATACAGATAAACAGACATAATTGATGTAACCGTCTCGGATGACTATGGCTTCAATAAAACCGGACGTAAAAAGATAACAAAATATCTGGATCTTCAAGAATGACTTTATAAAACAACATAGTCCCTATAGAGATAAATAAACATTATACCGGTTGTGGTGGGGGCAACTGGTCTAATAAAATACTTAGATACAATCCCTAGAAGACCAAACTGTAGAGAAGTACAGATAGCACCCCTAAATTAGACAACATCTATCCTTAAAAGAGCCATCGGATATAAATTTAACTAAAAGTGAAATCAAGTGTTATCCCCATGAAAAAATCTCTTCCATCTAACTAAAAATAGTAAAAAAACAAAAAAGAAATAATCCTCGAATGTCTTCGATCTCTCTGTACAGGGATTTATCAGGACAACCTGACATGGGGATACTTTGTCCTACCAGTACACCATTACCAAATATTTAAAGTAACATAGTATTCGACGCCCAAATAAGATCCAATCGACATGGCTACTCGCTGACACATGCGAGGGATGGTGCATCTTATCCTAGTAGTGCTACCTCAAGTAACAGCATTATGCTGGGTGCTCCATATCTATGTTTCTTATAAACGGATCAAGTGTTAGACTCAAGAAGGAGCTTCTATGATATCTGAGGGCTAACCGAGAAAATAAACAAACAAAAAACAAACAAACAGACCCACAAACAGACAACTCTCCTTTATATAATAGACGACAATGTCATTTATAATTTATATAAGGTGTATGATACAATTGACTTTTGACTGCGCTTCAAGCACTTACATCTTTCTTCAGGAATTACTATTTGCTAAAGAAGAGAAAACAAATGTTCGCTGGTTTCGAACACTTACTCTCGTGCTTCGTGGTATTTTCTTCCACAGATAGGATACTCCAAGAAAGAAACTTTGTTCATGGAAGTTCCGTTCGGATTTAGGAACACAGAGAAGGGAACTGTATTTGTTGGTGTTGTTGCTAGGAGAGTTCTTGCAAGTAAATATCTACGACGGGGAGGCCAGTGATTGGAGCCCAGTCGGATATCTCACAGGTACATAACGATGCAGTAGAGAGAGAGAGAGAGAGAGAGAGAGAGAGAGAGAGAGAGAGAGAGAGAGAGAGTCTAGCAATGTCTCTTCTGTGTTAAAAGGGCAGAAATACGATGTTCTTGGAAAGAAACTTTGCTAATGGAAGTTCAGTTTATTTTTAGGTACACAGAGAAGTTAAATGGAAATTTCTTTGCTGTGGTTATTGCTAGGCGAGATTTTGCAGTGAATGTTTTATGATGGGCAGAGATTGGAGCCCAGTCGAACACCTACAAGGAACATATCGATATAGAAGAAAGAGGCTAGCAATGTATCTTCTGCATTAAAAGGGCTGTAATAATCCCCCACTGGATTGCGAATTCGGTTTTGTACTCTGTCAGGCAAGAATGATTACTAACCCTAACCCTAACCCTAACAAATTCATTCATAGTTTTCGATGTTTTTTGCTAATTATCGGATACATTTCGTCACTAGTTCTTTTTAAAGGTTTTGAAATACAGCTAAAATGAAAACAGCGAATAATATTTTTATAATCAGATATAAAGCTTCTTTATTTATACATCTTCATAATAATACGCTTAAGTTCGTATGTTATCACCCTTCACCCACTATTCCAGAAATGCGATGTTCTTTGAAATAAACTTTGTTAATGGAAGTTCTGTTTATTTTAAGGTACACAGATAAGTTAACGGAAATTTCTTTGCTGTGGTTATTGCTAGGCGAGTTCTTGCTGTGAATGTTTTATGATGCGGCAGGGATTGGAGCCCAGTCGAACACGTACAAGGAACATAGCGATATAGTAGAGAGGGTCTAGCAACGTCTTTTCTGTGTTAAAGGGGCTGTAATGAAGGGAATATATGATTCTCCACTAGATTGCAAAGTCGGTTGCACAGGCAAAAATAATTATTGCTAAATTCATTCATAGTTTTCGATGTTTGTCGCTTGTTATCGGATACATTTTGACAACGAGTTTCTTTTTAAGGGTTTGAAATATAGCTTAAATGGCAACAGCGAACAATATTTTATGAACAGAAATAAAGCCTCTTTATCTATACATCTACATAATAATACGCTAATTTCGTATATTATCACGCATTACCAATTTTTTAAAGAATAGAATCACTCGGTTGCCGAAGATGCAATGCAAAATAAACTATTTCAAAATGTTCATCTGATGACGCCGGTATTTCAGGCGTAAAACTTGAACTAAAATTCATTTTCTTGGTAGTAACTGTTTTGTCCGAAAATGGTACGATTACTGTATAATCGTGGAAATATGTCACAGACATCCACTGACGTTTTGGAGCTAAACACCCATAACTAGAGTATTTAGATAAGGGGTTATAAGTTTTTACAATGGTGTTACAATAATATCGTAGGGTCTACCCTCGCGCCGGACGTCTGTAGAATGGGAATATATCACAGATTTATTTTGTTTTTGGCTTTGCAGAATATAATTGAGATTTGAAAAGATGAAAAAAACGATAAAACATCGATGTTAGGTGCATTTGTGGTCAGGGAGGGAACATCTTTAGACAGCTTGATCCAGTAGCATCAGGTTTTCAAGACGGTATTTCCTTGAACAAAAAATGTCGTTAATAGTAATGCGTACCGCCTTTAATTTTTCATTAATGTGAATATAGTAATTTTATTCATCCGTTCTACTTATTTTGTTTTACATAATTTTTATTAACGTTTCGATTAGTTACGTTCGCCTTCTTTAGGATTTCATAGAAAACACCGACGACAAAGATACATTTTTCTCTGAACGTTAATGTAGCGTTTTATAATAACGTCTACTTTTTCTTTAATGTTTCTTTATGCTAATATGATAATGCTAGTCATTGTTTTTTTTTTATTATTCACATCAATTTCGACATTTAGACTTTGAACGTACGAGACTTTCCAACTCTCACATATTTACCATAAATCTCTCAATCCTCACCTAAATCTTACAATCCTCACTTAAATCTCACAATCCTCACGTAAATCTCACAATCTCACAATTCTCACTTAAATCTCGCAATCCTCATTAAATCTCACAATCCTCATGTAAATCTCACAATCCTCACTTAAATCTCACAATCCTCACGTAAATCTCACAATCTCACAACACTCACCTAAATCTCACAATCCTCACTTAAATCTCACAATCCTCACTTAAATCTCACAATCCTCACTTAAATCTCACAATCCTCACGTAAATCTCACAATCTCACAACACTCACCTAAATCTCACAATCCTCACTTAAATCTCACAATCCTCATGTAAATCTCACAATCCTCAATTAAATTTCACAATCCTCACGTAAATCTCACAATCCTCACTTAAATATCAATATTTCACCATTAAATTTTAAATGCGATTTTTTCCCTTTGATTCAGTTCATCTTCGTATCATTCAAAATGTGTCAGTAAATTATTTTCAAAGTCGTATGTAAAGAGATAAAAAAAAAGTTGAGTGTATTTACGTCGAGGGGGTAGTAGAGCAGCAAGTTGCATTGAATAAGTGATGTTTAATGCTGAGGCTTTGGTGGTATTCAAATGGACTACACCTTAGAGATATAAAGAACAGGTGAAGTTAGATTGATACCATTATATACTAAAAAATAGAACAGGTGTTAAAATCAGCTCAATAACTGAACGTATTGGTAATCTAGAGCAATTATATGAAATAAAAAAAAACATTATAACATATTCATTTTTATCAGTTCCGATAATTCAACATCAACGTACGATCGTTTCCGAGATAAATCCTTTATTGACCAAAGTGTCTATTCATCAGAAAGCCACATATATTGTTTGATTCACGAAGTTACAATTTGATCAATAAATTGTTCGTCTCGAAAACGATCGTACACATTAATTGTGCACTTCTTGGAATTAATATAAATACATATATAATAATATTAATTTATTTCTAAATCGACACACACACACACACATATATATATATATATATATATATATGTAGTACGTCAGAGTATGTTTAAAAAAATCAATAAAGTGATCGATCGTAAGAAGTGAGAGCTAAAATACAAGTTATTTATTTAAAAACTATATAATTGATCTTTTATATTATAAAAGGACTTATTGTCCATTCAAATCATCAGCGACTCACGAAATGAATACAACACGAATAAATAAATCCAAAGATCACCGATGATCCGGTGTATTTGCTCAAGCGTCTCTTTTGGAGAAAGTACCGAGTCAAATACGGGCGGGCTGTATGTTAATATGGGTCTTAATCGTAATTAAGTTTTATTTAGAATACTTTAATTATTGATAACGGATTTGTATGTTTCAATGCTTCAATGGTGTATTCATGTTGAGGCGTAATTGTGTGGTGTAGTTCATTGGTCGGTAGATTGGGTTAGAGTCTGGATGGGATTTATTTCTCTTATTAGGGTTTTAAGTGTTGTATATGTGTATATGTATGTATATGTTATTTCTATTTAATCACATCTTTCATATGCAGCGTAACGCTTTTGATACACCAGTTCCCTTTATATCAGTTAAGTTAAGCGACGTTAGACCTAGTAAGTACTAAATGGGTGATGATTTCAGGATGCCAGCTGCTGCTATGTGGAAGGGTTTTTTCCTTATCTTTATTGTTTCTAGTCATTTGGGACTGCTTATTACTAGACACGCGCAATGCCGGTACAGAAGACGTGTGATTGCGGATAGCTCAACAATTGCAACGCAATAGACTCCCTACACAGGCATCCATACAGACGTTGTCCATTGTCTCTCGAAACTAAGAGATTCATTCAAAGTAAACAAACGGATGCACGTCATGTCTTTAATAAATGGCATGCCATGCCGATCGCTTTGTCGTTAGTTAAAATATTAACGATATTTCTATTTGGTACTTGGCCAAAGTTAAATTCCTTAAAACTAATTTTATACGGATTATTTGGTTAAACAGTCTGATCTGTTATTGCTTGTTCTACAGTTATTCAAAAGATCTTATACTTTATTGCCCGATGAAAGATTCGACCGTAAATAACACCAGACGAAAAAATGTCGAAGGTTTTATCGATGTAAACCAGTTTTAAAGACTCATCATTTTATATATTTGCAAACAGCAATATATTACTTTACTTCTTCTTCTTTTTCTTCTTCTTTTTCTTCTTCTTCTTTTTCTTTTTCTCTTTCTTCTTCTTCTTCTTCTTCTTCTTCTTCTTATTATTATTATTGTTATTTGTACTCACTAAAAGTTATCACACAGGCCACTGTGAGTGATTGCTCACCGACAACAACCGGTTGTGTTCCCTGCAGTCTGAGTGACAACAAGCCTCCCCAGATTACCAGTATTCTTCACCTCTTTTCGATAATCACCGCAAATGACATTGCGGTATCGCAACAGTCGCTTACCATTGATTTCTTTAGACACGAGCCATTCTTAGTAATTTCTCACTGACAATAAATAACCAGTGATGTGTCCATTGGAGTCCGAGTGACAACAAGTCGTGTCAGAAAGAAGTTAAACTCCCGGCTATCTCGTGCTTTGTTGTCACTTGGTAGAGAAAATGGAGTGGATTGTAGAAACACGTTCGGATACGTTATTTGCTTTGAAGTGTTAAATTATTATCGTTGGAATTAAGTTTTAGAGAATAGTATGTGAGACTAAAAAGTTTAATAAAGTCCAAAAAAGGGGGAATAATAAATAATTTTCTCTACCAACTGACAACAAAGCCGGGAGGTTAACACCTTCTGAGCTGAAACCAATGGTACTGCTTTTCTGTACCGAAATATATATATATATATATATATATATATATATATATATATATATATATATACTTTTAATGGTGTTGGGAGAGTTTCCCAGCAGAGTGCTCAATTACTAAAAGAAAAGTAAAATTAACTAGATAATGAATGAATACATTCATTCAGCTGAACAACTCTGCTGACGACAGTCTGAATTTCTCAGATCTGAAACCGATGGTACGGATGTTTTTCGTACACACACACACACACACACACACATATATATATATATATATATATATATATATATATATATATATATATATATATATATATATATATATATTGCGAGATCCAACACAATTTGTTATTGTACTCTACGCCGCTTTATGTGAATACTCGCCGACTTGGCATTTACAAAGTTAAATTCCTCCTGAATTCTAGGCTAATTTCTGGTGGCCAACTGGTAAATCTCCTGAATGCGAATCAATGGCAATTTGTGATCGGAGTTCGCGCGCGTCGACCGTCGGGAATTAGCTTCCTGCACTGAAGAGTGCGTAAGCATGAAGCATCAATGCTGTAGGTAGTAAATAATTAATATTTATTTATAAATAATATTATTATATATATATATATATATACTATGATATAAAATTATATGAGACATTTTTACTTTAAGTGTTAAGCATTTTGACTATATATATATATATATATATATATATATATATATATATATATATATATATATATATATATATATATATATGAAGTGTAAGACACAGGAAGGACCCTGGGTCTTACACTTCATCTCTATATGAGATACATAGATATTTAAATATTCGATTAAAGTCCTCCTTTACTAGTCAAACGTTGAGTTTGTAAAGAAATAAAATTAATTGTTCTTCTCTTCAATAAACCAGTTCCCTAGGTTATAGTATATCTTTTTGGGGACTCTTTGTTTTGCTGGATTTCAGTACAAGAATTTCACTAGTTTGGTGAAGTATCCAGCTTAGTGCTGTCACTTGAGGTAGCAGTACTTGGACAAAGTGCACAATTCCTCGTATAAGCCAGTTTATAGCGGTGTCGTGGGGATCTTACTTAAACTTAGAGTACTATGTTATTTTGAGTATTGTGTCAGGGTTTACTTGTAGGAGTAAGTATCCTCATGTCAGGTTGTCCTGACAACCCCTTGCACAGAGATACCGAAGAACCTCGTTGGTAATGTCTAGTAGATAATTCTTTTCTGTCTGTCTGTCTGTCTGTCTCTCTGTCTCTCTCTCTCTCTCTCTCTATATATATATATATATCTCTCTCTCTCTCTCTATATATATATATATATATATGGACTATGCATATATTTTGTAAAACTATTTAAGTGTTTTTTCTTACATACAACGTTAATTCGGAGTTGCCACCACATCAGTGCAGGAAGTGGTGGTTTCAGGCGATCAGGCGGGTTCGAACGCAGTTCGTAGATTCAGAAAAGAATCACGATCTTACGCCTTAATCCATTAAGCCAACAGAAATCACCACATACATTACTGAAATTAAGATACATTTAAAGCCAGCGGCAGGGTTCAAACGTTACAACATCAAGAAGTTCTTAAACACGCGGGCGTGTAAGCTTTGCCTCTATAACTTAACGACCTCAGATTTTTATAATTTCAGACAGTGCTCGACAATTAAGATTTATTACTCTTAAAAGGAGCCATTACTATGAATATTTTTATATTAAATATTAAAGGAATTTGTCTAACGAAAACGTTGTTTCGGACTTACGTCCTCATCAGTGCAGGAAGTGATGGTTTCAGACAGTCAGACGGGCTCGAACGCCGTTCATAGATTCAGAAGAGAATAGGAGTCTTGAATTTTGATAGGGAAGGCTATGAAAACGTGAATTGTTATGATACCTGACCAACTCCCACCACTGCTATGAATTTAAGCTTAGTAACTGTATCGGCGTATAAGAAAGCGGCCGTTACTTATGGTGAAGTTAGAAACTGAAATCTCGGCATGTACTTTTTTTTGACTAATTTCTTTTATTATGAACTTTCAGTCCCGATGATGTAAATTGAGTGATGAAAGATAAATATATTTATCTAGGCCATTTTGAATGTTATATAATGTATGTATGACGTTATATATATATATATATATATATATATATATATATATATATATATATATACATATATATATATATATATATATATATATACAACAAGACAAAGATCGCAAAATCGTAACATGACCGAATTACGATTCTGGACAGATAGAGAGTTCGATATGTTATAAATAATAAATGATAATAAAATGAAACTACAGTAAAGTGGAAAGCTACGTAGATTAAAATATTATATATATATATATATATATATGTATATTTATATATATATATATTTCTGTATATATGTATGTATGTATGTACGTATATCATTAATGCTTTCAAATTGGTAAACGATAACGAACACGCCCACGAACATGACCGCAGCTGCTCTGCGAAACGATATGAAAAATGTTAATGTACGCAAACACGAACTCCGGAAGGAAATGGCGGGAATTATCCGCATGCATATATATATATATATATATATATATATATATATATATGTGCGTGTGTTTGTGTGTGTGTGTGTATGCGCGTGTTTGTTTTTATGTTTGCGCGCTAATGAGGTTTATATTAGCAGGTGTTTAAACATGATAAAACAAATATCCTAAAATAATGTGTATATCTATATTGATAGCATAAGAGAGAAAAATGGTGTATCCGCTTTTCGCCCTTCCACCATTTATGCAGACCCCAAACCAATTACAAATCACCGTTCCTTGAGGATAGTTTGTAGCTTCAACAAAAAAAAACACATGGAAAATAATAATAATAATAATAATAATAATAATAATAATAATAATAATAATAACAATAACAACAAGCTGCGCATGCTCCCCCCCCCCCATCTGTATGTGACTCGATATGGCGAGTGTAAATTGCAATAAATTTGGGCAATTTGGGGCATTTTTTACCCCCATCTGACCCCCCTGAGGGCGCGAACCAGAATTTTTCTGAGGTCAAGGATGCTCATTTTATATCCAGAACAATTGCCTCTACATTTTGGCCAAGTTTCAAAAAAATTGAATGGATGGATCAAACGTTATGGGAGAAAAGGGTCATTTTTGCCATTTTAGGGGGCTTAGGAGGCGCGAACCAGATTTTTTCCAAGGTCAGCGATACTTATTATCTATTAGGAACAATTGCCTCCACATTTTTGCCAAGTTTCAGAGAAATTGAATGGATGGGTGAAACGTTATGGGGCAAAAAATGTCATTTTTTTCCATTTCGGGGCCTTTTGAACCCCTGGGGGGGGGGGGCTAACCAGATTTTTCTTCAAAAATCGGAGAATATCACTTTCTGACCTGACCAAAGTTACAACTTCATCCAAAATTTCAGAGAAATTCAATGGATGGTTGCGGAGAAAAATCCGGACGGACGGACGGACGGACGGAAATGCCTCAAAACATAGGTCCCCCGATTTTATAAATAGGGGGACAAATAATAATACAAGGAGGATGAGAAGACCGAGGGGGGACAGCACAAACCAGACCTCCACTGGAAGTCCAGAGCCTGCTAGGACGTTGGGGAGGCTTATTGCCACCCAAATTCCAGAGAAGAGCAATGGTACCAGCGAGAAATCAATGGTAAACGGCTGTTGTGATACTGCAAGTTTATTTGCGGTGGCTATTGAAAAGAAGTGGAGAATACTGGAATTCTGGGGAGACTTGTTGTCACTCAGCCTCCAGGGAATACCACCGGTTGTCGGTGAGCAATCACTGATTCCCATGTGTTAGAACTCCTAGTGAGTAAATAATAATAATAGGGATAACAAAAATAATACTAATAAAGGAAAATCCTTGAATGCGGAAACTAGCAAGCATAAGCTACAAACGGTTGCCAATCACATTGAATATACAATCGGAAGAAAACAAAACCACACGAAGAACACCCAAGGAACAGAAACTACAATAAATTTCATAAACTACCTCTACCCCCCTAAAAAAAAAATAGAGAACAAGTCTCAGCTGATACAGCACAAACTAGTCGAGGAGGGTCAAGGAGGATGGAAAGACCGAGGAGAGAGAGAACTAACAAGACCTCTACTCGAAGAGTGTTGAGAATACTGGGCCTTTGGCAAGGCTTAATGCCACCCCAATTAAAGAGAAGACCAATTGTCGTTACCAGCGAGAAATCAACGGTAAGTGACTGTTGTGATAACGCAGAGTTATTTACAATGGTTATCGTATGAAGTTAAAAGTAATGGATATCTGGGAGGTTGTTGTGACTCAGACTCCAAAGAACACGATTGGTGATTATCAGTTATTACTCACTAATGATGACCTGCGTGAGAACTCCTAGTGAGTACATAATAATAATAATAATAATAATAATAATAATAATAATAATAATAATAATAATAATAATAATAATAATAATAATAATAATAATAATAAAAAAAAAAAAATAATAATAATGATAATAATAATCCTTTTGAAATAATCCTTTTGAAATAATAAATGTCAATTACAATTTCAATGTGAAAAAATCTCTTTTTCTCCTCCGTAAAATTATTGTCATTGTCAGCTTCCTTAAATAAATAAAATGTCTCGTCTTTATTTATTCATATCGAATTGTAGCAACTCAATTCTGTTAAAACAATAAATATTCTGTCCTCTTACCTTAACAATAATTGCCAGTTTGATATTCTTCAAATCAATGAAAACGAATGACACTTTTTGCAATGTACTTATTTAAAATATGCTTTGTTCGATGAGATGGCGAAAATTGATTTTATGGTAATACTTCGAATAGCATTAATGATACAGATCTATCTGATTCTCAATCTTCCGGCCTGAGGCACGTGTTCCAATGGGGAAAGGGTGACGGGTTGCTTTTAATGCGTTTAAAACAAAGCTCGGATCTTCACTTTGCCCCAATTGAAATGAATAGCTCTCTTCTTGGGGAAGAACCCTGCTTTGATAAGTGTCTGGAACCGACCTTCATTTCAAACTTAGAATGGAAGACCTCTATGAAATCCGTTGCTAGGAAAATGGTTGGATTATTCTATCACTCCAGAAAGTATCTCACGCCTGACGCAATCCTTTACCTGTATGAGAGTCAAATACGTCCGAAGATAAAGTACTTTTGACACACCAAGGTCATATACTTGTCGCGACGGTTTATGAAAGGCATCTATTGACATTGGATTTGAAGCCGAACGTATTGTAATCTGCAGGTAATGCGTTCCATGGACTAGAAGACCTTGCAAAGAAACTCTGTTACGGAAATTCTGTACATAGAGAAAAGAAAAGAACAAAAAATAGTTATGGTCGGAAGACGAAACATTAGAAGTTCAAATTCTGTGAAAATTTCGAGGTTGACTGAAATTTATAATATCAATATATAATGTCAAAGTGAAGGCCATATAAGATGATGGACTTCATTGACTAGGGTATGAACTTATCCCTAAAAGTGTCAGTTTAACCTTGTCTGTGGACATTCAAACAATTAAATAATTTCTAAGTTACACCATGACCAATATTTTGAACAAGTTTAGTGACGATTAGTTAAGCGATGAGGACGCTAGGTTGTACACAAGAAAACAAACAACAATAGTGACAAACACTCGACCGAAAACATAACCTCCTGAACAGAGGTAAATATATTTCAATGAAAGCGTATTTATTTGTTACAATAGTTTCCTGACATTTAATCAAATATCAAAAACAGCCACGAAAATGGACTCTTTAAGCGAAGCCAAATAATTAAAAATTGTAAATAACACCCTACCTGAGAGTTCAGCATTTAGACTCTTCTGCCTGTCATTCACGTTGGCATGAATTGGAATGGGTGCATTGAGGGCATTGCCAAGGCTGCTGCAAAGAAGGTGGGCTCACACTATCGTGCTAGTAAACTTCTCACACCTGACATGATCCTATATCTCTACAAAGCCAGCATCCGCCCATGCATCGGATATTGTTGCCACATCTGAGCTGGTACACCATCCACTAGACTCTCCCTCTTAGACAAGGTCCAAAAATAGTCGCCAACTTAATAGATACTTCACTATCAACCAAGCTCCAGCTCCTGTCGCATCGCCGCAATGTTGCATCTTTGTGCTTGTTTTACAGGTGCTTCAATGGATTGTGTGCTCTGATGGGCTTTCTGCACTTGTACCCCCTCGACGTAAATTCACTAGAACAACCCGACAATCACCCAAATCCCATCCATTCCTTCTACTCCAATAGCTTCTTTCCTCGAGCTGCCGGCTTCTGGAACTCCCTCTTTGCTCCCTGTTTCTCAGACTGTACTGACATGCACAGCTCCCAACTTAGGATTGCCCTCCAAAACCTACACCCTTATTCTCAGTAGCCCCTTACGTCTACAGTGGCAACTTGCCTTGTTTGGGATGAACTATGTTAAAAAAATTTTTTAATTAATACATTTAAATCATCTGACGTCGTCTTATGATGAACTTTAAAATATTTGTTCATAGAATTAAATAAATAAAAAAGATCGGAGCTTTAAGGGAGGATGCTAAAGCGACATTCATTTCTAACGAAATGCCCACAAAATGGATCGGTGCATTGTCAATCAGAAACCAGAGTACCATCTTTAGGGGATTGCACTTGTTTTCTTTTACACTCCGCGAAAAGTTGACTAAAATATTCCGCATTGATCGCTGTTCCTTATTGACAGAAATCCGAGTTTTATTCTTTTTTTGAGCCAAAAATTGAAGAACACAAATTCTTCTTTGTGACGGTTCCAAGCAATATTCATATGGGATATTCTTCGTCAATAGACGCCCCTCCAATGCTACAGGGAGGCTTTTTCATTACGCGGTACAAGCCTTTTTTCACAACCTTTCGGCAAATCATAAACATCTACGAAAAGTGACGACGCAAAAGAAGATAAACAATTCATAAAAATCCTTTAAATAAGTTCGACGTAGAAAGTTATGCGCATTTGTACAAATCTAATTTCTATAGAACTTTAAAAAAATCATAACTTCAAGCAATGGCAAAACTTATGGGGTTATGACGAGGAATGGTAAAGCCATATTTTACAATATTCTTTCGTAAAATACCTATATACTGGATTAGAGTATTTGCAATCAGTAGTAAGATGAATATTTTTTATTAAAGTAAAAATTCATAAATTAATTGTCTATAGAAATTCTTTAAGCCTTAATGGCTATATGTAACGATGCTTTCTATGTGGCTACGCTTCCAACACCTAATTGCTATTTAAACACATAGACTTGTCTGAACTGCTATGTCAAGTGACAGAGCGACCGAACAACACAAGCACACGCGCACCAAGTAAATTAGCAGACGATAAAATTTGGGAAACGATGTTATCAAGCAGCAACAACGAACGAAAGAAAATAGAATATTTACTAGATATTAATTGATAACAAGGAAAACTCGTAAAAACATCATCGCCAAGAATGACCAATTATGTTTTGTATGTATTTTATTTGGTAATGTGTCTTTGGAAAGTTTTTTTATTAGCCATCTAATGGATAGCGAGCTTAATTATAAAAACGATGTGATCTAACGCACGGTGTAACACGAAAAAGTGACAGTGATTTGGGTGAAAGGATTAGGTCTTAATATAATAGAGAGATATATTAACTTCTACGGCCGTGCTGAAATTAATAAACAAGGAAATAACAGTTTAGCGGATAACATATATAAATTATGAACCGTAATAAGATCGATATTTTGCCTGGAAGCAGGTCAGAATACGCGAATCATTGGCATAAGAAGCAGAATTCTTTATTAAGCTTAATGGATTACGGAAATAAGGAAAAATGACTCCACTTTATATTTAAAACAACACTCACTACTCGTACATAAATATGTTACAAATTATTCTGAAATGTAACCGCCTTCATTTTACTCAACATTTCATCAAATCTTAAAAACCAACCACGAAAAATGACTCATCAAAAAGAGCTAAATAATTC
>OY744552.1:685000-700000 GCA_963556195.1 Sepiola atlantica | reverse complement strand
AAAAGCAGAAAAATGTACCTTCAACTGAACGCATAACAAAACGGAATGCATTTCAATCTGTTGGGCTTGTCTCTATTACGGCGTATTAACTCTTTTTCGCTTATTAAAAAAAATATGGAAATCGCTCTAGACAAGGCATGAAGCCACTTGATTTAAGAAGCTAAAAAAATACTACTTCAAGGTTAAAAACTAGCCGACGATAAGTGTTAGATGGATAGATTCCGACCGAGAAAACAGCAATTATTCCCTCTCTGTCAGAAACATCGCTCATAAAATGTAAGGACTATGGGACAAAATAAGGGAAGCGAGAGTAACGAGGCTATCGAAGGTAACCCCAAGTTCTACATTCTACTCTCCTAATTCACCTCCGAAATACAATACCTACATTTCTTTTTGTATTTTACGGTATATCATCCATTTTCGTCTTACTGAAACCAATAAATGTTTCATGGTTTGTCTGGAAATCCAGGCCGAAACAATACTTATTTTTCCGGCAATTGTTAAGAATTTCCAACCAAAAAAAGAGCTGTAAAAACAAAACAAATAACTGTTACCAAACGAAATAAAATGTAATCTTCTACCGATCTGAGTAGCTTTGATGTCTTGGAACTGTTTTTCAGTGTTCTTTTTTTCGATTTTCTATCGCTATTTACAAGGCTTTGAAAAATGATACTCAAGATGGCGTCCATTCTTTACTTGATATGAATATTCGATGTATTATATTTGACAAGTAGACAATCGAAAATTAACAAAAAATTCAAGAATGACTATCACCAATTTGTCAAATATTTAATTTTCGACAGATCTGTAGATTTTTAACTTACTGACACTGTTTTAAGTTATCCTTTATTTCCAAATACTTTGCACTATACCGAACCATCTGATCCAATGTTGTCGATACGTGGTGGGCATGTTATTTTTCAGAACTTTAAAGATAGCGATAGAAGATAAGAAAAAAAATCACACACTTTAATATATAGATCTGCGTATGCAGGTCGATAGTATATACAATTTTCTTGTGTTTGGTAACAGCTATTTGCTGACTATTTTTAACCCCTTTTTATGGTACAAAATTCTTTTAATCGCCACGTTTCTCATTCACTTGCCTCCTCACGAGGGCAGAGTTAAACCTAAGGTCGTCTTTTTTAATGGAGGGAAAATCCTGCATTCTAGATTGAAACAAAAATGTAAATTGTCTCAGTCTAGAATGGTTTCTCCGTCACTAATCCAGTGTGGTTCTAGAACAGAGAATACACTTTGCTCCTAGCTAAAAGCCAAATAAATAAATTGATTGTAATCGATTCCTCTAACCATATCTTTCCCAATAGAATGACAGTCGAAGTGAAATAAATACGTAATCGATGACATCTCCACGATGCATATCTACATGTGTCTACCGAAGGTAATATATAACAAGAGTCTTGTTCGAATTAAGGGGAATATACTTTGATGAACATACGTCGGATTTTACTCTAAGGAACCCCTATTTACTTGGCTCTCCAAAGGTGATAAGGTGAACACCAGATAGGTTGGCCAAGTTGGGAAAATGCAGCTCCCACAAAAGTGGCATTCTGGATTGGGATAAAAATAAAAAAATTACCTCCGTATAAAACGATTTCTTCTTCATCGTCTTTTAAAATTTTTTCATCACGTTGGAGTAATAATTCCATTACACTCAGACATACGCACAAACGCACACACACACACATCTCTCTCTCTCTCTCTCTCTCTCTCATATATATATATATATATATATATATATATATATATATATATATATATAGGTGTGTGTGCGTGTGTGAAAAAACAAATTTAAATACAGATATTAAATTTATTCGATAACAGTTTTTACCGTTATCAAATAAATGTTAGGTCTTTACTTTTTCTGAAGACGTTCGTTGATCTGAACGAAACCAGTAAAATCTTTTTCCCCGTTTGTCTTTTTCATACATCTTGTTATTCACAGAATTTCATTTTTATGATATATCGTGCATTTTACCCTCATATATATATATATATATATATATATATATATATATATATATATATATATCTTTCTCTCTCTATATATATTTTATATATATATATATATATATATATATATATATATATATTCGGTACTAACCACCCTTTTCGTCGTAAGTGAGCGCTTTTCTATAACATCCCGTTTATTTATAGAATAGACGACAGACTTGACCGAAAACATAACCTCCTTAGCGGAGGTAATAATTAAACAGAAAGTTGCATGAAAATAGAGATGACACAACTGAAGTTAGGAAACTCTTATTATTGTTGAGGTAAACCGTTTTTAAGGTCTTAAAATGATAAAATCGTTTTCTAAATCTTCGGGATGAACAATATATATATTTTTAAATTAGTTAAAGTAGCCTTAAAATCTGAGATAAAAAATGCCAGTGTGAAGTTACACTCTTTAAAGGAAAAACGATAAATATTATCGTCTTGCAAACACGTGAACAGGACGGGATAATTCTTATTAAATATGAGGTTCGTATTTCGTATAGCTTAAAACGGACAGACAGACACACAGTTTTAGCATTCGTATAGATGTGCGCCTCTCTGTCTGTTTATGTGTTCGCTAATTACGTTAGCTTTATATACATCTACTGAGCCGTATTTGACCCACAGTCCGTGGTTTAGTGACCCCCTGACTTAGAGATAGAGAAACCGGCCAAAAGCCACGACCCTACACGATGTGTGCGTATCGATTTGGGTCCATTGTTATCAAAAGTACAGCAATCTCAATTTTATTACTTTCATATAGGGAATTGGACTATCGTAGCAAACGAGCAATATCGTTAAAAATGGTTTACGACTAAATCATGTTGACACATCGGTGCTCGTCGTGTAAGCAGTGTTAAGCGTCACAGAGCGTGGTTAGGACTGAGATTGGCGCTTAAGTAATCACTCATGTATATAAATGGGTACTAGCATTGTTGGCAAATATAAGCGGCGACATTCTGCACATGGATAATTCAGGCTATCTTTTCTGATTAAATGGGTATTGGTCCTATAAGCGTTGTATGGGTATCTATAATTTCTAACATAAATATATTTCTATATGAATACATTATATATATATATATATATATATATATATATATATATATATATATATATATATACATATATAATCAAATATCAAACTAAAAGTAAACTTTTAGTAGATAGAACCTATAGTGAAATGGTTTAAGCTCAATATACGAGATAGAGCAATTATGAAGATAGATGAAAGAAGAGTGATAA
Organism: Sepiola atlantica; assembly: GCA_963556195.1. Classification (NCBI taxonomy): domain Eukaryota; kingdom Metazoa; phylum Mollusca; class Cephalopoda; order Sepiida; family Sepiolidae; genus Sepiola; species Sepiola atlantica. Next base: position 696,736 of record OY744552.1, on the reverse strand, counting down.
AGATGTACGAATGTCCAGATTTATTTCAAACTTCAATTGTTCAATGCAAGGTATATTCTGTAATAAAATTATGTTAATTATTCTTTCCTTAAGCCAAGGCTTTTCACAGATCGAACTCTTATCATCAGAGGAATTATATAGATAGATAAATTGGCAGTGGAAAAGCCAAAATTCAACATTTGAAAAAATACTAAGAAATGGAGAGTGAAAAAAAATTTCGTGTAAAAAAGATATGGAGTTTGTCCAGTTGGTAATTGTCCGTTGATAAGGTGTCCAATGAAATGAGATTTAGATGGAGAAGAAAAACTTTAAATAACGTAAATTGCCACTTTTAACTTTTCATGACAGATGTTAGGAAACAATCTACTTCCTGGTAAAAATATAAGGTTTAGTTGGAAATTTCGTCCAGGTTCCTGAGTTCGGTATCAAATATTCCTAAGTTGGAGAAGGTTTCTAAGTTAAACTAGCTGGTTGCATATTTCGAAATAGGCACCTGAGAAAGGTTGAAGGTTACCTCGTTTGAAACTATAAAAAATAAACTACATAACCATAGTGCAATATCAAATCAAATAATATAATATAATTATAAATTCTTCTTGTAATATGAAGGATCTCATAGGAAAATATATTTGGGATAGCATGCCTCATTCACCAGATTAAAATCGATTTAGAAGTTTGCAGAATCGTTCGAATAGTTGAAGCCGATCCAAGAACACACGCTGAAAATGTGTTAGATTTGTTTTTCAGTTCAATAATTTTTATGTACGCGGCATTAAAACTATTTGTTGACTTGTGAACAGATGTTATGGAAAAAGATTGGTATTATATAATTCCGCAGCTTTGGTGAAGAGAATGATTGACGGATGAGGATTCAAAAAAAATGTTCGCAGCAAGTAAACGGAAGTTAAGTGTATCATGTGATTTGCGGAGAAAAGAAATTATATCTCATTTCCAGGTAAATCTTGATAGGTACAGTCGCGCAGAATATTGCTCATCTCCGGGCAAACGATTTGAACTAGTATAGCGTGGTAGCTCAAGTCGCCCCTTTCCCTCTCTCTCTCTCTTTGTCTCTCCCCCCCTCTCTCTCTCTCTCTCTCTCTCTCACACACACAGTAACCCACCTATAAAAGTGTATATCTTTGTGGTACCTGTAATTTGTCACTCTGTCTAATCCTATAAATCTCCATTAAAATAACCCTTCAGAAAGAGGGTAGGGGTGATGACTGTGTATTATGCGATTATACACACCTCATATCGCAACATTAGGACTATTTTAACAGTTGCGTATATTTTATTGTTCTTTTAACTGTAATAGTTAACAGAACTTTTGTTAAAAACATATCATATTTTTCATAATTTTATAGATAATAATTGATTATTTTCATTAAAATTATTAGGACTGATGTACATATAGCAATAAATAAATAATTGAATAATAAATAAAGCAAGAACATGTTTAAAGTTTCTCGATGTAACATTAGATTCGACTCGTGACTGTCTTCTGGAGTTTTAATGTTCAATCCTCAATAGGGCCATACTAAAATACAATTGATAATAACTTGAGACATCTACCGGGTCATGGCTGACGAGATGAGAACAATCCACCCCAGTGGATTAAAAAAAGAATTGCATTCGAAATTCTAGAGATGATTCCTGGGTTCGACAAGCCGCACCTGTAGAAGGTCGGGGGTTACATCTGCAAAAATAGTAGTCCGAAGAATTATAAAAATACAAACTAATCTGATTGTGTTTGGGGCGTATGTGTTTGTAAGTATCGTATTCGGTTAGTTTCGATTTAGTGTTTTTTGTTTTTTGGGTGTTACGTTTTTTAAAATCTTCAGCCACCCACAACTTAGTACCAGCAAGCCTTCGTTTCACTCGATCTTTTTTCGTCTCTGTTTTTCTTTTTTCGGCATACCTCGGTTTTGTTGTTTTTTTTTCTCTACCTTAGTATTTGTTAGTTCTTATTTTCTGATTACGTCGTCAGCGTGCCTGGCCTGCTTCTCATACTCCACCGTCTATGGTGTCTAAAATTAACGTCACCCCCCTCCTTCCAAGATCCACAGCCAGGTGGTATAAAGAAACCACCGCTGCTCTTTTCGAAGCGATCAGCCATTTTGTTTTTTGTTTCATAAACTCTACTTTGATAGCGGTTCATTGCTTTCTCTCTATTTTCTTTTTATACTTTCTTTCTTTTTGTTTTTCTTTCTTTTCTTTTTTACTCAATATCGCTTTCCTTTATACACCATCGGACGCTGAACTCCAGAAACGTATCGACAAGGCGGCAACAGTCATGGCTCGCTTGGCAAAGAGAGTCTGGAACAAAAAGATCCTGACCACCAATACCAAGGCACTGAACCATATTCCCTCAACACCTATGAAAAGAACAGACTCAACAGAATCCACCTGAGCAACCCCACGAGAATCCTGAGAATCACCTGGCAGGATAACTTCTCAAACAAGAGCATCCTCCATCAATCGGATATTCCAAACATGTTCACTCTGCTAACCCAACGAGGACTCTGGTAGTTTCGTAATGCTAGGCTAATGGACGATTGGAGTATCAAAAAGGATATTCTGTACGGCAAACTCGCCACCGGCTGCAGACCAGCAGGGAGACCTGTTCTACGCTATAAGTATGTCTGCAAGCGGGACATGGGGCAAATGTCATCGAGTCAGTTGTTGAAGATTGCAGTCGCTACGGAAGTACTGTTAAAGATGAGTAATGAGAGGAGAGACCAGCCGTACATAGGAAAAGAGAACACAGACGGTAGATTGCTGCAACATAGCTCTAAGAACCAGACACAACTACATCTGTGACAACTGCAACAGAACCTGTCGATCCAGGATAGGATTGCACAGTCACACCAGACGCTGCAATTCTGGAACTGACTAATCTAAGGTGCAGAAATCGATTTTCTCCTGAGACAGCCTGATGACAAAAATGTACACCTCTCCTCTCTCTCTATTTATTTCCTCCCAATATCTGCTTCTTAATTTCTACTCTCTTCTCCTCTTTACCTATTTTTACCTATATTTTTCTCTCTGTCTTTCTTATTCCCTCTTCTTGTTTTCTTTCCTATTCTCTCTGCTGCTACCGGCTCTTCCCTCCATAAGATCGTATCATTCTTTATTTGCCTTCTCTCTTCCCAATCTGTGTTGTACCTCTCCTATCCTTTCTCTCTTTCTTACACCTTTCTCTTTACTTCCTTTGTTCTCTACCTCTCTGTATGCGTTCCTTATTGATTATCTATTGTTCTCTTTCTCTCTCACGCTTCTTTATCCCCATCATTCTCTCTTTTCTCCTTCCTCCTATTATAACTCTCTTATCGCACTCCGTTCTCTCTTTCCCTTCTCTCTCTCTCTCTCTCTCTCTCTCTCTCTCTATATATATATATATATATATATATATATATATATATATATATATATAAATACACACACACACGCACACACACACACACACACACATATATATATATATATATATATATATATATATATATATATATATATATATATATATACAGGATGGCGCAAAAGAAACGCATTAGTTTGAATCAGTAACATTTAATCAAATTTTCTCCTTATTTTTCAGAATATTACAGATATATACATTGATAATTTATCATGGAAAAATATAGCACTGAACAACGAACCAAAATTATTGAACTTTACTTCGGAAACCATCGTTCAATATCCTTAATCCAAAGAGCCTATCGTCGGCATTATAATGTCAGACAACCTCCCAGTCAGACCACAATTGATCGTCTTGTGGCCCGATTTCGGCAGCAGAGTTCAGTCAGTGATCTTCCACGATCTGGCAGACCACGTTCAGTACGGACAGCGGAAAATGTAGCACTCGTTGAGGATAGCATTGCTGAAAATCCAGACACCTTAACTCGAAGACGAGCCACTCAGATTGGGATGTCCAGAAGGTCACTTCAAAGAATTTTGCGTGAATTGCATCTGTTTCCATACAAAATTCAATTGGTACAGGCATTACAACCCACAGATTTGCAATCACGCGTAGCTTATGCTGTTCACATTCAGCAATTAGCCAGAGAACAAAATGAGTTGATCCATGATAATGAGCAACGAACCCCATTTTCATCTGAACGGGTTCGTAAATAAGCAAAACTGCAGAATATGGGCCATTGAAAATCCAAGAACCGTTCATCAGCGTGAATTGCATCCACTAAAATGTACCGTATTGCGTGGTGTTACCTCGGAAACAGTGATCGGTCCATATTTCTTTGAAAACGAAGAAGGTGTCGCGGTGACGATAACTGCACAGCGATATCAACGAATGATTGAACATTTTTTAAGGCGATCTGTTCAGGACACCCCAGAAATGTGATTCCAACAAGATGGAGCTACTGCCCACACTGCCCGACAAAGTATGGCGCTCTTAAGGGGATTGTTTGGCGAGCGCTTAATTAGCAGATTTTCTGATTTTAACTAACCTTCACGTTCACCGGATTTAACAGCCCCTGACCTTTCCCTTTGGGGTTATCTTAAGGAAAGGGTATATGTGAACAAGCCTACATCGATTCAAGAGCTTAAAAACAATATCAGACATGAAATCCAAGAACTAGAGCCAGTTATTCTAAGGACTGTAATGGAAAATGCCCTAACTAGAGCCCGTCTTTGTGAGGCCGAAAATGGTGGCCATTTAAAGGATATTATTTTTAAACCCTACTGCAACAGAATTACCAAGTAAATGTATTATTTATCAGAAAAGCCTAGTAAATTACTTGAAATGTTGTAGTTTCTATCACTTAAACAAACCAATGCGCGACTTTTGCACCACCCTGTATATATATATATATATATATATGAAGATAAATGAAATGAATGACTAATCTATTTCAACTTTGATTGTTCAATGCAAGGTGTACTCGATAAAAACATGTTTATTTTTCTTTCCTTAAGCCAAGGCTTTTCAAAGATTAAAATCTTATCATCAGAGGAATTACATAGATCGATAAGTTGGCAGTGGAAAAGCCAAAATTCAAAATCAAAAAAATATATAAAAGTAATGGAGAGTAAGAATGTACGTGTAAACCAATATGGAGTCTGTCCGTAGAGTAGGTGTCCGGTGGAAGGAGATTTAAAGATGAAAAAGGGGGTTTCGTGAAAGTAGCGTTAAAAATGTTCAAAAATGAAGTAAATCCAACAATCGAAGTTGAAATAGATTTGTCATTCGTACATATCTATCTTTCTTCTTTCATTTATCTTTATAATTGCTCTATCTCGTATATTGAGCTAAAACTATTTCACTACAGGTTCTATCCTCTAAAAGTATATATTTAGTTTCATATTTTACTTTATATATATATATATATATATATATATATATATATATATATATATATATATATATATATATATATATATATATATATCACTCTCGGTATCTTTGTTCTATATGATATTATTACGCCATCTGCTTTCTTTTTGTATTTTTTATTCTATCCTCACTCTATATCTCTCTTTCTCTGGGTTGCCCTCTCTCTCTCTCTCTCTCTCTCTCTCTCTCTCTCTCTCTCTCTCTCTCTCTCTTACAATCTATCATTCTCTCTTATCTCTCTCCCGAGGTTTTCTTTGTTGTGTTCACGTGATATCCCGATAGATTTCCGGTTTTCCCACGTATTTACACTTATCGCTTATTTATATTTTAAAAGGAAAATCATTACGGGGTCTATGGTTATACGCTTCTCTGGGTTTATCACTGCTTAAAGTCATGGAAGATTAATCAATGGCCGACGAAAACAAAAAGCAGACGAGCTTACACAAAAACAGACACACATACATACTCACACATCTCTTTCTATCTCTTTCTCTTTCTATCTATTTCTCTCTTTCTATTTCTTTCTCTCTATCTCTCTCTCTCTATCTATTCCTTTATCTCTCGCTATTTCTTTCCTCCATCTCTCTCTCTCTCCCTCTCTATTGTATCCATCTTTATATATATATCTCTTTCCACCTCTCTTTTTCTCTCTTTATCACTCTTTCTCTATCTATTCTTCTATGTCTCTCCATCACTTTCTCATTCTCTCTCTCTGTCTCTCTCTCTCTATCCCTTTCTCTCTCTCTCTCTCTATCTATCTCTATCTCTTTTTCCCTCTCTAGATCTCTTTCTTACTTTCTATCTCTCTCACTCTCTTTTTATACATATATATACATTATTTCATATATATTATTAACATAAGAACATACCATTGGTTTCGATCTGTTACGTTGCCCTCGCCAGTCATACTTTCATAACATGCCTCAATTATTTTATACTTACCTCTCTGTTGTATTTCTTTTTACTAAACGAAACTATGGATAATATATATATATATATATATATATATATATATATATATATATATATATATATATATATATATATATATATCTGTGTGTGTTTGTGTGCGTATGTGTGTATACTATGAATAATGTGACCTATTGTGTCATATATTGAGCTTGGGTTAAATTATTTGAATAAGAAAAAATGGTTTTGAAAAGTCTCTCTCTCGATCTAACTCTCTCTCTCTGTATATATATATATATATATATATGAATATATATACATATATATATGAATATATATATATACATATATATATACATATACAGATATATGTACATATATGAATATAAATACATATATATATATATATGTATTTATATATCTATATATACATATATATATATGCACATATATATATATAAATAATGCATATATACATATATTTATATATATATATATAAATATATATACATATATATACATGTATACATGAATATATATACATGTATATATATATATGCATATATATATATATAAATATATACATATATATATATATATATATATATATATATATATATATATATATATATATATATAGACGAATAGCACAGATAAGGAAGACATTTTTTAATAACAGAATAAGTTTACACAACATAAATCTGGAACAAAACTTAGATCTAATATACGGAACGTTTTTGTTCTAGTGGGATCTGATCAACTCTGCTGGGAAGCTATGAGATAACATACGGTTTTGTTTTTAAATTCCCGAAGCAGTATTTCATGATAGACAACTGATTATTATATAAAAACAATGTTAAGACTAGTGTAAATGTATAAAAGCAAACTAATATTATTGATGTAAGGAGCTAATAAGAACAAATATAGTTACTGCAAAGACAGGAGATTCCATAGGTAGTAGGAAAACAGTCAGCAGGAAGAGAGTTTCACAAGCATACGGTACTTGGAAAAAAGCGAATTGATGGAGACCACTAGACTTACGAGTGAAACGAGCTGGGACAAAAGAAGCGGGGAATAGAGAAAATAATTACGAAGAACACATGCCAATAGTAAACCTTCTATCATTTGTTAAGTGCCGTAAACAAATACTCTACCCAGACTTATAAAGTGATACCTACTAAAACCGGCGACAGACTAGCGTCCTGTTACTAAGACTAACTAAATTAAACGCATTACTGTATTTGTTGTTTTCCTCGTCAGGGTATGAACCCTCCTTACAGAATGTGGGACATTTTATTTTAGTCCTAATCGATAGTTTACTTTTTGTGCAGCTGGGTATCCCCGCATTAAAAGGATCTTATATAAGAGGCTTCGTAAGGAGGCGTTAAGTAATACCCTATTGTTAAGCGTGTGGTTGAGGCTATCTCTTTCGTTTCAAACTATAAAAACCGAGGCTACATCCATGTCATATGAGACTTAGAAAGTAGCCCTCTATTTTATAGAACGTTTTCATCCGATTTGTCAAATATCTATTAGGTAGTGTTTTTTATATGAATCACTCCGGACAAGACATGAAGCCACTTGATGTAAAGAGCTAACAAGAACGAAATTTGATTATCACAAATATAAGAGATGCCTATTGACCGTAGTCTTGAAAAGACAAAGGCTATAAGTAGGAGGAACACAATCAGTAGGAAGAGAGTTCCACAAGCCTGCAGTTCTTGGAAAGAAGCTACTGGAATAGAAAGCTGTATTACAATGAGGTATGGAAACAGCGAATTGATAGAGACCACTAGACCAACGTGTCGAACAAGCTGGAACAAAGGAAGCAGGAAATAGATGAGACAATTCTGAAGAACACATGTCATAATATTATTTAAAGAAAATACAGTATGTAAGTATTATCGAAAAGACATATTAGCTACATCACGTCTGTTAGAGAGAGGATGCGAAGAAGAAAGGGTGAGGACAATCAAATTAGAAATATGCTTCTGTACCTTATTAATAACTTTTAAATGGGACGGACATTTACCAGCCCAAATATGACAACAGTACTTTGCTCACATATATAAAAAGCAACTAGACAGAAAAATACAGAAAAGAACAAACGAAACTACTTATTGCTGAGAAATGTATCACTTCCAAACCGGAAGTCAACACGTAAAGCAATCATTTTTCTTGCGCGCGGACTTTTAACTTTGCACTGTATTTAGTATGTTACGCTTCCGAATCTGTCATGTATACTTCGGTGTTTATAATCTCATTATTTATTCTTGTTTCAGATATGCGACACTTGTTGGTCATCTACTGGTGCTGCATATTTTATATGCTTTGTGCTACCAGTGGTGGAAGGTACATTTCCAGTGTTAACCTACCACTCGGAGCTTACCAAGGGACCGTCTACGGCCGAGGTAGGGAGTTTAGTATTTTTATTCGATTTTTATTTAATTTACAGCAAGCACCAGATCTGTTTACCGTGACTTTTTAATAGGTTTCTTATGTTCTTTCATCTGAGATCGAACTCACAGCAAGGTCGTTAAAAGTTGAATACAAACAGATTGACCCAGTTGCCGAAAAGATGACAGTGAACTATACGTTTAAACTTGAACTGATGTCGAGTTACGGGACCTATCGCTCCATTTGTTTCCGTGGCGATCAATTGGAACACAAATCTGTCAGAAGATCGGCGTAATTTGCTTACGTGCGGTCCCTTTCTGACGCTGCTGTTCTTGATGTTGCTGATAAGCGAGTCGAAATTCTGCATAGATCTCACGGAGATCGTGCCACAGGGTTGTTTGGTCTGCATGAAGTCCTGCTTATTGGTCGCAGCTATTTGTTAACTTGCAAGATTCCATGTTTACCCATGACCCCGAAAACAGGAAGGCTCAGCGGTTTCATGCGAAGTCGAGGAGGGTTTTATTTTAAGTTGGGTTCATTCCAGATAATGAGGTATTTAATCAAAGCTATTCATGAACATGCAATATTGAGACCCAGAATAAGAAGGTTAAGTGGTTGCATACGAAGTCGAGGCAGGTTAGGCTGGGAACACACAACGCTGTGGCGCAGTTGCAACGTTATCACTCTTACTCTATTAACACGTTTTTGCTTGCTGCATGCCGAGGCAGAGATGACCAGCAGACGAGGGATCCTGATGCTGAGTCTTCCCTGATTTTCACCAAAGCCCAGTCAGTCGGGTAGCTCTGATAGAACATGTTGCCACTCATCTTAGCACGCTGAGGAAAGGTTACATTTTAGGGGAGTGCTTACCTTACATGTTTATAGTTTGTCGCGTGTGTAACTATTTAATCTGCACGTTTAGCGTTGAAACCGGTATTTAAAAGTTAGCGGGATGGACCGATATACGAAGAGTCCGACCACTGTATACATAAAGACACCTTCTAATTATGGAATGTTCTGTTTTGAAAGTTTTAATAATTATTCTCTTTCTTAAAATGGCGCTTCCAATTCGAATTCGGATTTGAAATAGCTGCATAGTTTTCATTCGGTTTTACTCCTAATACAATTAAGGGAACAAAATTGTTTGAATGGTCGGTGAAACAAAAAGATCGATTTTTTTCTTTTTTGGTCAGTGAATATTTGAACGCCTGAATTAGAAATCGATTATCGGAAAATAAAAATTTTAAAAAACACTCACAGTGATAAAGATGTATATAGTTAGAAAGTTGAATGAAAATCTAATGAGGAAAAACCAAGTCAATAATACTAATTAAGTTGCGTTCCGTAGTAAAAGTTGAGTGAAAACTGTGATTAAAAACAAAGTACTAACACCATTGTCACCAGTTACCCATGCATGAAGTATCGTTGTCACATCTGGGTTGGTGCATCAAACGCTAGCCTTGCCTTCTTGGACAGGATTAAAACAAAGCGTCTCTAATAAGCCCCTGGCTATCAAGCATTCTCTAGCCTTAGTCGCATCGACACAATGTTGCATCCATGTGCTTGTTTTACAAGTGCTTTAATGACATGTGCTCCAACGAATGTGCTACACTGGTGCCCCCTAACCCGTCAATCAGAAAGATCCCACATCTTCACTGTTGAGATCCCTACATGCTGGATACTTTAATAGCTTATTTCCTTGTATTGCTAGCCTTTGGAATTCCGTTCCTGCTTCCTGCTATCCTGACCGTATTAACATACATACATTTAAATGTAATGTAAACAAGCATATCGCTCATTGATCCTTGTTTGGGGTGAACTTATTTTAAAAAAAATCTGGGCTAGTGCACCAACCACTTGATTCTTTCTCTTGGACATCATACAAAAATAATTTCTACCCTAATAAGTCCCGCACTGGATGCCAAACTCCAGCCCCTACTGCATCGCTGCAGTGGTGCATCCCTTGAACGAACCCTGCTGAACTTGTACCCATTAACGTAAATATGCCCGAGCAAAATCACACTACGTTTTAGTAAAAGTCCCTAGATGCTGGAAGATCTTCTATCTTAATACCTTCTGTCTATGAACCGTTTCCCTTTGGAAGTCCATCCCTGCTCCTTGGTTTACCGAGTGTACCAACATGCAATATATATAGATATTACTACTAAACCCCTAACTGAAGTTGCATCTTATAAGCATCCCCTTACGCTTCAATGGTAATATGCATTGCTTGGGATTAAAAACGAGTACTTACACAGATGATAGATTACGCCAATAAAAATGTGAATACATGCAACAAAGGTAAGCCAATGGAAAAAAGGCGATTGTAGGGAGTAAAATGTGTTTTATTGAATAAAATATCGAACCGGATATAGTATCTAACCGAAGACAAAGATTGGAATCACTTTTTCGTTTTTCTTTTTTCTTCATTTCGATAAATGAAAGAGAAGAAAAAAACTATAGGACACTCTCGCTTGACAAACTTTATTTACAAGAAAAACTTGCAAAAATAAAAATGATTTATCATTTAAATTTGCACAATACAATTTCGTGCATGCTTAACAAATGTTGTCAATTTTCTTATTCAAAAAGCGCTAACCAGCGCTAACCAGCGCTAAACATCGATCGGACTTCACTTTAATCTAACGTCCCTTACAACTTGATGTGTTTGTCTGACTGTACCGTAATTCAACACCCTTGTGATACCATCGAAATGAAGAAGTAAAAAAAACTATAGGACAGTCTCGGCTGACAAAGTTGTTTTACAACGAATGCCTGCAAAAAAATGAAATAAATGATTTATCATTTAAATTTACACCATGTGTTGTTTTTAGAAATGTCACTTAAATATATATATATATATATATATATATATATATATATATATATATATATATATATGTACAAGATAAATGTGACACGTTGTCTCACCTATTGAGCTCGAGTAAAATTGTTTTAGTCAGGAGTCTGGGAGTTTGCAAAACAAGTTAAATATAACAATCACAACGACAAAAAGCGTTTTTGTATATTACCTTCGACAGAAGAAACACGATAAAACGTGTTTTTCATTGATGACA
>OY744552.1:667500-677500 GCA_963556195.1 Sepiola atlantica | reverse complement strand
AGTTAAGGTGTAATTACAATCAAGTCCATAATCTTACGTTTTTTTATATTCGCTGTTCACAACCTGTTAGCAGACGTGCTTTTTCATGTATTGAACACAACATCCATTAGTTCGTCCTCGACAAAATTTGAATATCGTTTCCTCATCTGGTTTATGTCTCCTTTTTGGATACATTTATGTCCTTTTTACAATCTAAATCATGTTTCCAATCCGTTTATCCACTATCCATGTTTGTTAGTAGGATATATTGTTTATGAACATCCCAAAGAAAACTTTGAAGAATCCCTTCGTGACATTTTCTCACATCCTAGTTTATTATAGGTTGGCAATAATTTATTAAACACTGTTTCACTTTCTTTTTGCAAACATTGTTTCTTCTAGCGTCATGGAAGATAAAACATTTTTATTTGAGGTAATTTTATATACCTAAAAAAATGCTTGCATGATCTTTTTAGCTAGGTGTACTCCTCGCTTTCGTAAGCGCTCTTTTTAACGTGTCCATGAACTTTTTTGCCTGGCCATTTCTTCTCGCATGGTACAGAGCGTTTGTGATATCATATACGAGGAAAGACTTTGGAATTAATAATATTATTCTTTACTTTTTTATACAAACTCTATACGAATTTCCGAATTATTTTCAAACTATTGAAGATAGAAGTTTATTTTCACAAAACACTATTTGGAGCGCTATCGATAATTTTACTTAGAACCCTGAAAGCGAGATCTACGTTTACTATGAGAATTAGACTGATTCTTTAAAAGTTCGTTTGTTATTAAGACAGTTCGGTACAGTTGAACATACCAAATTCGTTAATTATATATTGCTGCAAATAACAGTAACCTTACATTTATTGAAGCGATACAATTATTAATTAAATTGTTTAACTCTAAAACGTCTCTTTTTCACAAACAGTGGAAATGTATGAATCTTACAATTAAATGTATGAATCTTACAATTAAATGTATGAATCTTACAATTAAATGTATGAATCTTACAATTAAAGCAGACGGAGACCCCACTGCTTGTCGGAGTTTAGCGCTAACAATTTTGAATATCTAATCTTTGCACGGAGTTTAGTATCAAATACGGATGCCACAGTCAAAGAAATGATTCTTAATAAACTAGAAGGTAGACCCGATTGAACGTTGCAACATTTGCAGAAGATTCCCAACATTTTATTAGTGTTCACCAAGATAAAAGAGACATTGAGCAAAGCGGTGTGCCACATATAAGAATAAAATACATGACAAAAAGTTAATTATATCGTAGACTAATTTTGATCAACAAAAGAAAAATAATATTCATTCTAAACCGTGTTTTAGTAGCGGGTAATTACACTGGTATAAAGATGGTATCTATGAAATGAAAAAAGTTATATAATTGTGGTGGCATAGAACATAAACGCACACACTGCAGAGTTAAAATAACATTTTTGATTTTTTTTTAAATTGCTAAACGTGACGAAGCTTAAAATATCAGGAAATTTAGGCAGGTAAAACTATTAAAAAAAATAAAACTAGAGTTTGATTCCGGGTAAGATCAGTCAATAATAAATCTTTAAATGAGGGAAAAAAATTGAGAATCAGCTATGCTCAGAACGAGCAAAATAGCTAAAATCGTCACTGGGGAAGAAATACAATTTTAAGGCGAGCTGATATCTAACGTTACATTCAAAGGGAATACTTTGAAATTAATAATGTAATTCTTTACTTTTTACACAAACTGAATGCTAAGCCAACCTTACTTTACTCTACTTTCGATAATAATCCCATTTCGTCGGGTCTATTTAATTCTTCGTCAATATGATTTTTAAGTCCGAGTTTCCATTGCTAGTCTTTTGGTGCGACGTAAGTCCGAGTTATGTTGTGTCCGAATAAGTTTGAGTTCCTTTTCGCCAGCGTTGTGACCGTTAAAAGTTCGATAATAAGTGAGACAACACTGTGATATATTTACAAAAGTATGTATTTAAAGAATTACATAATAATATGTTACACAAAGACTACTCATCCTTTGTCTAAGGTTCCTCTAGAGATAATGTCTAGAAGAGTCTATATCGTCACGAAATATGGTAGATTACTATCACATTATAACATATAAATTGAGATATTCAGCAACAAATATTAAAATTATGTTTCTGATTTTTTTTAGATGAGGATTGATAACTTGTATAATTTGGATTATTCGGACTACTGTTCTCATCTTGAGTGTTATTACCACAACCCCCGTGGATTAAAAAATAAAGGGTTCCGTTCGAGATTCCGTCCAGATTCTCGGGTTCGACAGAAATATTTCCGAGTTCGAAAAAATATACCCGAAGAAAACTGGAGGTAGCAGCGACTGAAACGTAGTGATAATAACACTCAAGATGAGAACAGTAGTCCGAATAATCCAAGTTATACAAATGTATTATATAAATTCTTCTTAAACTATAAGAAATTACTGAGCGGTATACGAAAATTATATTATTTAAATAACCCTGATCTTTTATCAAATTTATGTAACCATCTTTAAGAATTTCTCTAAAATAAAAAGAATTAAAAGCCGGATGTGCTTGCTAATGAAAACGATAATGGATTATCTTTCTTTGCTTTGAATCATATCTTTTCTCATGTAATCGCCGATGTTTTCTTTTGTTTTTTTTTTCTTGGGGGTAAACGAATTTTGTGTGAAATATCTGAAAACTCTATGAAATTAAAAATGTCTGACTGTAGATATTATGTGTATAGTACGAAGAATGGGTATCTTTCGTGAAAATATTCGAGTTGTTTTCTGTAAATCGGAATATTCATTTGTGCATAAGGGGCAGACCTTGTTATTACCAATGTTATAATTGTATTGCTATGACAAAATAGCAGTTACTTTTTAAATAAATAAGATAATGTGCTTGATACGAGCCCTTGTATTTATCAAAAATATCTCAATTCATAATTGCCCTGGATTCACATATTAGTACTTTTGAAATATATCCATTGAGCTTCACTCTTAAGTTCAACTACACAATAACAACACACATATATATATATATATATATATATATATATATATATATATATATATATATATATAAAGTCGGGTTAATATTATTTTCCAATAAGCATGTTTTTATTTTATTATTTTTATGTTTTATTTTTATGTTTTCACATTTCCAAAAAACATGACATTTCTGTGAGATATATTTTTAACGGTCCGTTTCATTTGTCTTGTGCCAAACAACATTTTTATGTTAATATCGTCTCTGCCACATTACAAAATCATCAGAAAAATTCACAAAGAGTAAAAAGTTATTAGATTAAAGTGTCTTGAAAAGACCTACACTATACAGTGGTTCCTTTTTGGGTGAAACCAAACGCAAAAAACAAAGAAAAGAGCAAACTCACACGCCATTTTGAATTTTCCGTTCAATATATATATATATATATATATATATATATATATATATATATATATATATATATATATATATATATAAGATATATCATCATAAGATGTATACAATTAAATGTGAACCATTCATGAAAGAATTTATGCTCGATATACGAGATAGAGCAATTATATAGACAAATGAAAGAATAAAAAAAATGTAGATATACAAAATCTATTACGTCTTCCGTTGTACAAAACAAGGTATATTCAAATATAGTATATTTATTTTTTCTACCTAAAGCTATGGCTTTTCAAAGAATGAATTCTTATCATCAGAAGGAACTTTTCCTTGAAAGGTCATGGCTTAAGTAAGGAAAAATAAATATCCTTTATTTGAATATGCCTTGTTTTGACGCAATAAATTTTGCATTTTCACATCTTATATTTCTCTTCCTTAATGTGTCTGTATATAAATATATATATATATATATATATATTAAGTAGACATTATATCTATATATATATATATATTAAGTAGACATTATTAATACCTACAGGCGCCGGCGTTTCAAGTGTTAGCTATCATCAGTGGATTTGAACCCAGTTAGAAAATCAGCCTAGACTCCGCAAGCTAGCGCTCTAACCCCACGGCCAGGATTTGTTGTTTTATAATATTTACAATATACAATTATTGTTGATTCTTCCTCTCTTCGCCACACGTTACACTTACATCATGTCTTACCTTGCGGCATTTAGGGAGGGAGTAATCACCCCCCCCTCCTCAATAAACAAAAAAATAGAAAAATCATCGAAAAGTGCAAATGAAAAATAAATAAGAAAGAATATTCGAGTCCGAGTATAAAAAGTCAGAGCATTCAAACAATTCTTTTCTCGGGAAAATAGATACTGTGAAATGTCTGTTTTACTTTTTTTTATTATTTTTATTTTTGTTTGTGTTGGGGGGGGGGGTGCGGGTATTTACACTATTTCTCTGTAGAGAGTTGCCAAAAAAATTCCCCGAGTGAGTCTGGACGGGCACCAGAAATACAACAACGTCCGCGGAACAACTGGCGTTGTAAACACGCAGAACGAAATATTAGAGGAATGGCAAGAATTTCCGACCGTTGTAAGACTCACCATAATGTTCGCATCCCGAAGACTTCGAAACAAACATTATTTCTTCCAAGCTAAAAAAAATACACAGGGAGGCTCAGAGTGGGGAAAAATGGTAAAACAATATATATATATATATATATATATATATATATATATATATATATATATATATATATATATATATATATATATATATATTGTTGAATATAAGAGAAAACTCATGTCTAGATATCCTTTGGTCGATCCTTTCAATACTCCAAATTAGGATGTTAGTTTCGGACGGGAATTGACTGATGAATTTGCCATAGTTTGGATTTGTCTCCCAAGTACTTTCGGACCAATCTGGGTCCATCTTCGGGGGAATGAGATTAATCAGGTATAGACTATGTGTTAGTATTTATAAATATTCTATAAATACTATAGATCCTGATTCGGACTATTGAAAGGATCTACCAAAGGATATCTAGACATGAGTTGTCTTTTATATTCAACAATACTTGCCTGCAAGAGAAGATGCTGCCAAGATATATATATATATATATATATATATATATATATATATATATATGATTATTTTTATTTACACATACATGTTCAAAATCTGCGACACTGGCATGTCAATGTTATCGATCAACAGCTGTTGTGAACTTATATCTAATCAGGCAGAGTTAAAATCCGATCTTAACCTTAGATCATATTTGGGAAGAATGAAATGAGGATAAAAGTAAAGAAATTTTAAATTAAAATTTGGAAAGTCACGTGATATAAATTGGGACCATTAAAATAAAAATTAAAAATGTTATAAGGTCAAAGAATATAAAATATCAAATATCAAATATCAAATATCAAATAAAAAAGAAAGAAAGAATAAATGACAGACGAAGAAATATAAAGAGAGAGAGAGAGAGAGAGAGATAGATAGATAGATAGATAGATAGATAGATAGATAGATAGATAGATAGATAGATATAAAATCAAATGAAAAACTATGATATGAGATAAAATAAGAAATACAATCATTTAGGATAGAGAAAAGGGAGGAGAGAAAGGAGTAGGTGATAAAAAGGGGGAGAAGGTAAAGAAATGGGGAAGAGAAGAAATAGTTTAAAAAATACACATACATATTAACTCTTTCTTCTCTTCCCCATTTGAAAATTCAAAAAGTTCAGATTGGCATTGCATTAAATAATCATCAATAATCATCAGGCATAAATTAAGGAAGATCATCCGAATTTCAATTTCTTCTTCAGACCTCTTAAGCTTAAACCTTACTTTTAAGACAATTTCTAGAATCAAAATCATGTAATGGATTTTGATCGAAATTGTAATAAAGATTCTAGACATTATACTTTGATTTTAATCTTTGTAAAGGTCATAAAATTGTGCAAAATGTTATGTTAATAAATTTAATTTCACCCGTCCTTAAACGAGTAGTTTTCTAATATATATATATATATATAGTAAGCTATGAAAACATATTTATGGCAATTAAGCTACGCAGAGGCTCCAGCGTTACATCCCCGGGGGGAATCTTCAGGCTAAAATGACGATTCTCCCGGGGAGGAAACGCGGGAGCTACTGTGTAGCTTACACGCCCGCGTGTTTAAGCATTCTTTGCTCTCGGAACGTTGAACCCTGTCGCTAGCTTAAATGTAGCTTAATTTCTGTAATGTATGTGGCGATTTCCGTTGGCCTAATGGATTGGGGTGTAGGGTCGTGATTATGTTTTAAAATTACGAACTGCCTTCGAACCCGTCTGATCGACTGAAACAACCGCTTCTTGTACCTGATGAGGATGTAAGTTCGAAACAACATTGTCTGTAGGTAAATACCTTTTAATATTTAATACAAACGTATTCATTATATATATATATATATATATATATATATATATATATATATATATATATATATATATATATATATATATATATATGTGTGTGTATATAGTTCGTAAATATTGTTTAAGTTTAGTACAGACATACGAAAGCCAACGAAAACAATGTGAACAAAATGAAAGAGAAGAAAATGACAGAACTTAGGGTTGTCACGTGATTCCGAAATTAGCCAATGGAAATAGCGCATTTTCAGCGTGCCAAGAAGTTTTTAACTCTGACCTTTCTTTTCCTTGGTATCCTGCCTTCAGTCGCCGGTTTTAGGCAATATTATTACATAGGTAAATAATACCAAAGAACATCGAGGCAGACCTGTATACACACGCAAACGTACATAAAACACGCGCATACACCAACGCACACAGGTATATAAATACTCAACTCTAAGAAAAAAACTAATATATACATATATATATATATACATATATATATATATATATATATATATATATATATACATATACATATATATATACATATATATATATATATATATATATATATATATATATATATATATATATATATATATATATATATATATATATAATTTAAAAAATGTTTTCCAGATTAATTATTTCAGTCAAATAAGTGTATGTAAGTTCCGTGGGTTTCTTGTTCCATTTTTTTAAATTTTTCGCGAGTACTTACGATAAAGGAACATTTTGAATCTTACACGCGCTTAGAACGTAATTGAATTCATAGCCGTTAAACAATCAAACTTTTGGATCTTGCACGCGCTTAGAACGTAATCACGTTGGCATGTAACATCTCAATATCATAGACGCTTTTTTGATATTGTAGATTACTAGCTGTTATAACAATAAAAAATCTACAGTAAAGACATATTTGTTAAGATATCAAGACTAACACTGCCCGAGGATGATTTGATAGATTAAATCGAAAGTACTCGCTAAAAAGGAAAGAAAATGGAACAAGAAAACCAACGAAATTTACATACACTTATTTGACCGAAAAAAGTCAAAAAAGTAAAAACACTCAGCATTATTTAATAATGTTTGCCTAAATGTAAATATGCTGCCTAAATACACACACACACACACACACACAATATATATATACATATATATATATATATATATATATATATATATATATATATATATATATATATATAGCGAGTAAAACCTGTCGGTCGAATCCATTTTTGGTGTTATGGGGAAGGGAAAAACAAATAGCAAGTCAGACACCCCCTGCCGTCTAAAATGAATTTGGAAAGATATTCTTCGAACGAGTTATAAATATTATAATAAGCCTCTTAAAGAAATTAAAGTCGAGCACCCTCGGGGATGTAATAAATAGACTATTAAACAGCTTTAAATCAAAGTTCCTTTACGTTCGTCGGACCTCTCGATTACTCTTCTCTCTGTGCCCGCTTCTAGGTACCTATATATCTTTATTTCCCTTAATCACGTTACAGTTTCTAGTGACCGCGAGGATAAGACGACTTATTGCAGATTCTAGGCTGACTGTTTAGCGCCTCTCGACCATCTGAAATTGTAACTTTCCTGAACATATGACAGCAATAAACTTGAAACGTTTACGTCCTTATGTTATAAATAATTTAATATTTATGAATAAATATTATATATATATATATATATATATATATATATATATATATATAAATATATATATATATACATATTTATTAATTAATTTTTATTTTATGAATTAATTATTACGTACATAAAAGAAATCCATGGACACGTGTTTCTGGCTATGAGCCATCTTTAGCATAGCTACCCTGGCAGGGATCGAACCGTCGATGTGATTGTCTGGTCTTTTAACCCGAAGGCCGAGACACCCTGTCTGATTTATGTACGATTTTGTTATCGCCAATGATGTTATGCTTTTTACTATTGACAGAACGCCTATGGGGTTATTTTTATAATTTTTTCGCTTCCTAAGCGGTTAAGAATATATATATATATATATATATATATATATATATATATATATATATATATATGAATTGAAATAAGTAAACTAAAAAATATAATTTCATTTTTCTTTTTCAATTTTCATTACATTGGAATACTTTCTCTAATCTTTATCATATAGATATTTATGTAAGTCGCTCTGGACAAGGCATGAATCCACTTGATGTAGGGGACTAAAAAATAATACTTCAAGGTCCAAAACCAGCCAACGATATGTGTTAGATGGATAGTTTCCGATCCAGAAAACAACAATTATTGCCACTTTGTCAGAAACATTGCTCATGGAATGTGAGGAAGAAAGGACAAAATAAAGAAAGCTAGAGTTGCAAAGCTGCCGATAGTAAACCTAAGTTCAACTTTCTACTCTCCTTATATATATATATATATATATATATATATATATATATATATATATATATATATATATATATACATATATATATACATATATATATACATATATATATATATATATATATATATATATATATATATATATAGAGAGAGAGAGAGAGAGAGAGAGAGAGAGACAAAGGGAAGAGATAGATTTAGTTCTCTTGTAAAGGAAATAAAAAAATTCCACTTAGCGTAAAGCAATAGTATTCAGTAAAAAAAATAGATTTCTCACATAAACGAAAGTACATATAACGCTATAATTAGTTCTATTATACCAGTTTGTTTGAGCAGTAGATTATCTACTTAACTGCCGTTCTCTTTCGTATCTTGGTTAGCATCTCAGCGTGGATATACTTGTCTAGCCACACTGATGAGGCACAGTCAACGAAACAGCATTTTTGCAGATGATGTTATGTACTTCGTCTTTCAAAATAAGATCTACATACGTTAGTTCAAACCATAACCGACCCGTATTTTTTTTCGCCACGGATTTTATAATGTTCTTAACGGATTCAATAAGAACAGTGATCTACTTCTTTATTGTTACTTGTTTTCCAAGAACTACTATGCAAATATCAAAAGCTTTATTTGATGTTTTTCCGATTTAGCAGGCCAAGAGATACTCGAACCGTTTCTTCGAATAGTAACGTGGGAAACCAAGTCGATTCACGAAGGTCCTCGGTGCGGTACTTGTGAGCAAACGATAGTAGATTCGAAATACACCTTTGTTATCTTTACCGTCGTGGTTTTCTCCAATTTTGACTTTTTCGCTTAAGTTTCTTTCTCATAATAATTAGGTCGGTTAGGACTATGAATAAAATTGTAACATTAGCAATGAATCGCCTAAAAGCCTTACGCCCATAATAAAACAATTTCGCTAATTTAAATGCATTTACGTCATATTTACGGCAAGTTATTTTTTATCATTCGTTTCGATTTATTCATATGACTCTTTTATTAAATTTAAACAAACAAAAAAAGAAGTGTTCCTTTGTGAGGCCTAAACATGGTAGATATATTTCCTTAATGACCGCTTACGGATTTTATCAATCGAAATAAGGTTTAATAGTAGAATCTCTCAATTATTTTATGCTTAATTATTTCCCTTTACAGACAGATAGATAGATTGATACAGAGAGAAAGAGATTTTGACAAACAATTGGAAAGATACGGACAAGCAGCAACTATACTGCATGTGAATCAAAACAGTTAAGAATAAAGAAGAAAAAAACAAATAGTGTCAGAATTCATACTTTAAAAAATTA